>JBANCV010000569.1:0-32467 GCA_037040105.1 Amiota albilabris | reverse complement strand
ATTTAACGTTTCGTAATTTATTTCATAAACTTTAACTCAGATATGAATTAAACTTAAAATTTTGTGTTTAACTAATCTTTCTGAGCTTGATTACAATATTAAATATCTGAAATTAACATTATATCAAAGATTTAATGAATTATTGTTGCATTGTGCTTATTGTTGTGATGAGCGACATTGGTGACCTGATGGTGCCTGGTAAATTGAAACCGCAATTCTTATTGGAAATGTTGTTCAAGACTCGTAATGTGTATGGCTATGAATGTGCCAATGGCATTGGTGATGGTATTGTGATGCTATATTATTGTTGTTGTTGTGGTTGTTGGTGTTGTTGTGAACCATTTGTGTTAGTGTGGGAGTTAGTCGAAGCCATCGCGTAAATGAACCAACATATGAAGAACCCACATCCACAGGCTATTCCTTTTAGTGACAACTTTAAGATTGGAGCCCCCAACATAATCGCCAACATCAATGTTGTGACTGCTCTTAAGACTTGGTCAACAACTTTTTCATCACCAAAAACTGAGAAGGCCAAGCATAAAAACATTATGGCAAATGTGTACCATAATTTACGTCGCAAGCAGCACTTAAATACACTATCTCCGGTTATATACAACACAAACAGTCCAATTGCGAAAAAAAGCATACTTAATAGATTAACATATGCTTTCTCCAAGTTGTCAGCCATCAGGCTCCTGTAAAATTGCAAAAATGTCATTGCAATGGCAACCAGAAGTGGCTCCACTCGGCATTGACCCATAATACGATAGTCTCGAATCATTTTGAAGCCAAAGATGCAATGGCTAATACTTAGAAAGACAGCAATATATTCGATTTCTTTGTTATATTGACTTAGTATCGGGCCAATATACTCCATTGCGTTGCGTTGCATTAAGGATTTTTTACTTGTCGCCTTGAATTGAAATTGCACAGTGACTTAATCATTGCAATTGACAAAAAAAGAAAAAAAGAAAAACATTCTACTTACTTGGTATTTATAAAAAACTCTTGCTTCTTAAAATTATTTTTTAATGTGTGCTGAAAAGTCCAGTCCTCTAATCTTAAGATTGCTGAAATTAGTTCGATATATGCATGCATTTGTGTATTTATAAAAGAAATGTATTGGGAGTACAAATACGTTTCCGTCGTTTAACAATAGAAGCCCCCACCAGTTATAGTTAAAACTTCATATCATAATGTTGGACATCGAAGGTTTATAGAAGCATATGGTGAGGCTGCTTTAAGTGAGAGAGAAATTGTCGTAATTGGTTTCAAAAGTTTAAGAACGGAGAATGTGACGTAGCACTTGGCCGAAAATTTATTCATGCCAAACGCAAGAAGACCTTGCACTTACAATAAGAGTGACTCAGAAGGCGATTTCACATCGTTTGAAATCATTGGGAATTATTCAAAAGCAAAGCTTGCCTGCCTTGGTTTAATATGAACTGAAGAAACGTTGAACCCCGATTTTGCACATCTGAAATGCTACTTTCGAGGCATAAACAAAAGAGTCATTGGTGATGAAAACTGGATCCACACTGACAGCCAAGCTGAAAATTCATTTGGTGGGATCTATTTGGTGTCGCGTATTATGAGTTCCTCAGAAATGCGGAGAACAGTAATGCCCGCGATGGACAAAAATTTCACCATTCTTTCATAGTAAATGTACCATTCTTTCATAGTAAATGCCCAATATTCGATTAAAATGGGCGGAATTTTATTTGTACTCCCAGTGTAATGTACTTACCAAATTTAAACTTTTTAGATTAACAAATGGGAACGTTTATTATTATGAAATTTGAAAATTGTGTATTTTTCTAATTTGAAAAAGTAGAAGTCACAAAATAAGTTAACCGTTGAAGAAATGGTTACTATGTTTAAGTATTGTAAATCTTAAATGTCAAGTAACTCCTCAAATAATCTATCAAATTCGAAAATCCATTAATTCTTTCTTGTTTAAAGTGAAAAGTATTAGAGCTTAATGTAATCATATTATGTAATGTATATGTGTTTCATAATTCTGCATCTTTCCTGTTCAGAATCTTGAGAATGTACAGAACCCTTTCCGAGCTGGTTTTAGTATTTCTTGTGTTCTAAGTCGAGATCTGCAATGCATGAATGTTTTCGCTATATTTAGAGATACACTATCTCAGTCAGTATTAGTAAATTTTACCATGAAACAACCGATTGAGTTTTATTTTTGTGGACTTCGACGGCTTCCTGTCCAATGTAGACTTTCTCAGCTGTCCTTTTTTAGGATCCCTTCGTCCCAAAAATACCCACTGCGCTCAAGTATCCAAATAAAATTAACAAAATTGCGTGCTGCTGGTGTTTATAGTAACCTGCATTTAGCATTCGCGAGCAAGTTTCGATTGGATCTCGAGGGCATGAAGTGCTGGTAATGCAAACTTCCTATCATAGTGAGTGTATATGTGTATATGTACCTAATGACAATAGCTTCCCTTACTTCTTCTCGTAGGCATAGCTCTATTTCTTGGATTTCTACGTGAAAAACTTAGTTCTCTTGGCCCGTACTGCTAAATAAGCACCTTCATGCATTGTACAGAATTTTTGGAGATCTTACTCTACTGAGTGCGATGCATAATTTACATTCCACTTTTGTCAAAGGAATCAAACTTAGTAAAAGAAGGATACACCTTGTTCTATTGAATGATAGAATAATTCGTATTTGTAACATAATGACGACTGCACACCTTGCGACTGCGTCATACAACGTTTAGTACGACCGAGTTGGTCTTTTGCTGCACACGTCACAACCGTTTCATACAATTTCATTTTGTATTTTATTTTTAGATTGAACGCATGTGTGTATTTGCGCGGATAGTATTTATACAATAACAAAATGAATTAAAAAACCGTCGGGATAATCTTAGTGGACGACATTTGTGAAATAGAAAAGGAAGAAGAAGAAATATTTATTTAAAAAAAAAAAAGGATGTGGTCCAGGAAATGGCTACAAAAGAGATATAAATTTTGAAATAACAAATTGAAGCGTAATAAGTCTACAGATTTTAAAAATTATATGTGAATGGGTACTGTAAATTTCAATGTACAAAACGTGACACGACACGACTTAGGAAAGCTATTAGTGCAATTTTTTTTTTTCAAATCTTCCAATGTGGTAGTATTCTTCACATTTGTGTAGTCGATGAGCAGTTTCTCATAACTGGTGTGCCGTACAATTTTATTTTTGTAGCACTCTCATTTTGAGTTCCACAATTCCGACATGCTTCAATAAATGTACGCATTTCCTCGGTATCTTCCATTTTTTCTGTTAAGGGATTTTCCGCACAAAAAAAAAAATAAAAAAAAAAAAATTATTGCATAAATCACAACTCACTTTGCTCACTTCGATGTTCAAAAGAAATTGAAATTTCGTGTTTGGTGGTACTATTTGCCCCAAAAATCAAAATGATTTAATCTTTTTTAATATATGAAATATAATATATATAGTACACCTTGAGTTTTATATCAATCTTACAAATATAAAATTTAATAAATCATACAATTTCCCTCATTGTTTTTTTGTTACACAGAAATTAAGAAAATGCATTCTGATACACCGATATCATATTCCAATTTTATTTTCGATGACGTAGACCTTGATGAAATCGTTAATTTTGATGATATGGAACCAGATGAAATGGAAGATTTTAATTTTCCGGAAGAGGAAGTAGACAGGGCAGTGGAAATAATTATATTGGATATCGTTGAGGAGGAAAACATTGACCTAATGCTGGCGCAGATGTCTTCCCGTGTTGATGATATAGAAAACCCAGAACAACTATTACCACTCATTGATGTTGAGATTCCGGATTATTTGTATGGAGAAGATGCTTTTAATAGTAACCCTACTAATGACAACGATAGTTCCGAAGAAGGTGATGCTGATAATGGCAATGAGTGCGTCGAACAATGAGTTAAGTTATAATAAATACCATATGTAAAATATCATAAGAATGCTGGGATGATGCGGAGGGTAATTCTATAAAGATTATTAATTGTACATGGAATAAGAAAAAATAAAATTTGTTAAAATCAGTAATTGTTATGAACGTATTTGTATTGCACCGAAACTTTAAGAAAAATTGGGATTTCCAATCCAAAGGTGAGTGATATTATGTATGCTGACAGAGAACTCCTCGCGACTTTTGTTTGTTGAGTGTGGGAGGAAGTGATATATTTGAAAAAAAAAAAACAAGAAAAACTATGTGGGTCTTTATGTAAATATAAATATAAAAAATGTTGAACAACAGATTGAAATAATTTCTTCGACATCGTCAAGGTTGCTACTGCTCTGCCTAGCCATGATAATATTAATAATGAGTCAGCAATATCATTGTTTCCATCGCAGCTGCAGCCGCCGTCAATATTATCCAGCAAAAGACAGGAATACGTTTGTGACTCTGAGCCTTTTTCTATATCCATGTGTGGCTAAATGGAAAATCGGAACGTTCAAATTGATTCAGGTTTGTGGCCAATAACAATAAATGATGCGGACCGAACAGAGATTGTATTTAAAGGTATTAAGCCAGATTTTTTTTCCCGGTAAAATGTTACCTAATGTTGAAAAACTGGACAGGCGTTGGATGATTTATTCACAAACTAATGATGCTGTTTACTCTTTTCCTTGTCGACTATTCGGAATAATTAAGCTAAGAATTTGGTTTAGTGATGCAGTATGTGATTGGAAACACTTGAGTGATTACCATAAGTCTCACGAATCTAATGGACTGCAAAAAGATTATATGTTAAAATGCTTAAATTTAGAGAACGGATTAAAAAGTTTTACTATCATTGATTCTTTCGCCCAGGATCAAATTGATCAAGAAAGACAGCGTTGGAGAGATATTTTAAAAAGACTGCTTGCAAATAGAAATTTTTTAGCATCTCATAATTTATCTTAGAGAGAATATAATATCAGATTCAGATGACACTAGCGGTAACTTTATAGATTTATTTATTTGATTTTACAATTTTACGACTTCACCAAAAAAAAAGTAGCGGAAAAAACTTTAAACCCTAAACTTTGCGCAACATTTTTCACGTAGTGGACGTGCAGAGCCCCAATTCCTGCGACCGACGAGGAATTAATATATTTGGATCTTCTTCCACAATTTTGTTTAGAGTGACGATATTCTTTCCAGTACACACATTCCTTCGACATGTTGGAGTTATTGCACCCTTTAGAGAGTATGTGGTATGAAATCTATCCACAGTTCAACGGATGTCTTGCTGAGATGGACGATTATGTGCGCCATAAACATCAAGTAGTCGTCTTCAAGTTACACGAATCAACGACTGATTTGCAAAGTAAATTTGTATAATTTTTTAGCGTTGTTCAAGCGTGAATCCATTCATGATAATTTGCCAGAGTATAGTGAAACTTCAAGTTATATTAGGCTTAAAAAAACATCTTTTATTATTCAATTATTCTGGAATGCACTCGACATGTTTCTCGTGTTGAACAGCTTTCAATTATTATAAGATTTGTTGATACAAACATTGCTAACATCGACAAGGACAAGGTTATGTCAAAGGAGCCAATATGCGTAGACCAAAAAGTGATGTCCAAAAACGTATACTTGAAATTAATCCACTTGCTTCTTTTTTAACCTGTGGAAGTCACAGCTGGAATCTGATCATAGGAAGCACAGTATCGTCTATTGTTCAAGCAAAATTTTTTTTTTGGTTTGGTACAAAGGCTGTACACTCTGTTTGCTGGCTCGAGTCAGAGGTGCGCTTCTTTAAAATTCCATGTAAAATCTTTATCGCTAAAACCACTCTCCGAAACTAGGTGGAAATGCAGGGTAGAATCGGTGAAGGCCGTTCAATATCAACTAAGCGATATATGCGAAGCTTTGTCTGTTGGTTAGTGAACGATGCTATTCTATAGAAAATGAAATAACTACATACGAGTTTATAATTTCTCTCATTCTTACGAAGATAAATGTCATAAGTAAGATGTGGCAAAGCGAAAAAATTCACCTAGATGCAGCTAAACAACACCTAGACGCATTTACTCAATAACTTGATAATTAAGAGTATCGTGAAATCGATTTCCAGTCATCCTTGGTAACAGCGAAAGAAATGCCTGATGAGAATGATATTGTTATAAAATTCAAAGTCATGAGATGTAGACGTGTGAAAAGAAATTTTGATTACGAAGGCGTAGACGAAACTACTACATTATCTGCGGAACATATATTTTCAAAATGCAGTTTTGCATAAAAAAATTTAAAAAACAAGACTGACTGTGAACTTTTGAAACAATGCAGCAACTTATAATTATCTCTAACAGTACGAGAAAAATCTGATATTGATGGACATGAAGTATATGAAGAACTGAATGGGTTAAACTTAACGGCAGTGTACCCTTGTATCGAAGTATTCCTGAGAATTATAGCCACGATACCTTTTACAATTTGCATTTATCGACAAGATCTGCCCTTTGCGAGGACGCCCCTGCTAGGTTATTCCAGAAGACTATTACAGATAACCTCCTTTCTGATTTTTATATGGTTTAGGTAAGTTAAATTAAAGCAGAACATCTCAAAACGATTTGAAATGCCGTTCAGCTTGAATTATGCAAATAATTTAGGTTATTTTTATATTAATAAGATTTATTAAGGATCCTGAAAGTGATGCCGGTGGTAGCTTAGACCGCGGTAAAGGCAGAACATTGAAATTAAAAGCAGATTAAATTAGGCTCAGTTCAAATTGGCTTCTGGGCCTTCGGTGAGCATCTTGTTCATCTTATTCTATTCCATACTATACTGTAAATAAAAAAAACCTAAGTAGATGATGATTTTTATGAAATAAATTATTGATATTTTATATTTTGTATACAATTTTATATATTTTTTGTACGATTTTTTTATAATAAAATAAGCGGAAAAAAGAAATTGAGAAATATGAGTATTAACACGATGAATTTTCCTAAAGAGAAATTAACCAAATTATTAATAAACAGTGGTAAGACATAACATAATATAAATTTACTTATATAAATACAATATCGGTTGATTATTTTCTTAAATCTACCACTATGGATGAATGCTCTTCAGACAATGCATTTTATTTTCAGTCTTTGAGATCCAATCGGATCTAATTGAACTAAACAGCCTGAAAATGATCAGGATCTCTATAATAATTAATTATGTCAGGTCTATGAGTCCTCCGATCTTAAATTTATTCAATAAGGTTACTAAAGAAGTGAATTATTTTCATACAATAAATTATTTCTGTGTTTCCAAAGAGAATGAAAGTTTTTCTAAGCATTTTTTTTGAGTCTTTGAGATCCAATCGGATCTGATTAAACTAAACAGCCTGAAAATGATCAGGATCTCTATAATAATTAATTATGTCCGGTCTATGAGTCCTCCGATTTTAAATTTATTCAATAAGATTACTAAAGAAATGAATTATTTTCATACAATAAATTATTTCTGTGTTTCCAAAGAGAATAAAAGTTTTTCTAACAGAAAGCAAAAGTTCATATGGTGGTCCCACATTATTTAGAACCTCAGATATTCTAATAAGAATCGATTAAACCTATTCATATTATTTGTTGTTCTTTTATTATAGTTCATAACGCTGGACAATCAGTGCAAATCGAGTGTGTATTAAGAATTCTAACAGACGCTTTGGAACAAATTAATCTTTCGTTGATATTGCCACGAATTTTAGAAAATGCATCCATGTTACCACAAATACTAGGTGGAACCAAGTATAAGAAAGTCATATCAATGGTTAATGATTTTGTGCAACGTTGTACTTATATAAAATTCGAACAAAGCTCATTCTTGGATCACAAACTTGTGCAATTATTTGATTATTTGCAAGAGAATCACAAGATGTTTAGGCTATTACCTTCCGATTGGTCATTGAATATGGATACCGATGATCGTGACCTAGTTGAAGCCATTAAGCTATTATATGAATTGACCGTGTCTCATATCTATACTTCACCCCAGGACGAAATAAGTAAGGAGCGCAAATTGCATAAATTATATAATGATAATCAGATCATGAGAGCAGGCATAGACGGTAAGTTAATGATTATGCTAAGATCATAAATATCCAATTCGAGAAGTTGTGTAGATTGTAATTATTGAAATTATTGCATTTTTATCATATTGTCAGATATGAAAAAGAAATTCTCAAAGGAGAAATTAAATTTGCGTTGGAAAATTACGGCCAAAGAGGCTTATATACAAAAATGTTATGATGATTTAAAAAAGAAACGTTTATATCATAGGTATTTTGTAAGACTTTTCAAGTAAGTAATGCTGTGTGTCGGTGTCCTGTGTCATCTTTGATCTGATGCATCTATTAATTATATCCTTTTGTAGAAAGAATAAGATCCGTGAGGTTCGCACATTGCGCGGATTGAATGCGAAACGAAATAGAATTTTGAGAAATGAAATAGTCACTGCCAAACAGAGATTCGAGACTCATCTTAAAACTCATAAGATAACGATGATGGAAGCATATGAGAGAAGGCAAGTCAAGTCTTCAATGTAATTACAATAATTACAATAATTTATTTTGCATATCATTATATTAGGAAAGACGCAATACATTTATTGCAGGATAAAATCAAAATGTACGATCGTAAAATGGCCATGAAAATTGTTAAGAAATTGGACTTACAAAAAATCCTTGTTCAGATCACGGATAGAAATGAAAGATTTGAGGTTGCTCATTCTGTTGAGATGGCACAATGTGAAAAGTATGAGGAGGAGGAACAAGAGAAGCTGGAATACAGTGTAACGAACTTTGTGATAAACCGTGCCGCAAAGAAGATACAACATTATTGGCGTGATTATCGGGAGCGAAGGATTGAGATGGAAAGGAAATTGATTATGAATATGAAGAAAAGAAAGCAGATGGAGATAAAAGAGAGAAAGAGTATCATGTTGAAAGAGAAGATGGAAAAGAAGAAGATGGTACAGAAGGAAAGGGAAATGAAGGAAATGGAAAGAAAGGAGATAAAAAGGAGTCAAAAGCTTGAGAGAGAGAAACTACAGAAATGGGCAGCGGAAAGAAAAGAGCAAAGGGAGTATATGGAGAAAATGGAGAATGAGAAAAAGAAGGAAATAAAAATGAGGTTAAAGAAGGCTAAGAAAATGGAAAAGGAGATGGGGAAAATCGAGACAAAAAAGAAAAGGCAGAAACTAGGAAAGGAAAAAATGGCACTGGGGAATGAAGAAATTATGTCAAAAGACGAGATTCTGAAACAAATAACATCACAAGCAGATATGACAAGGGAGGAAGGAGGCAGCGGTCCAGATTGAGAAAAATGTAGAATAAAATGATATCATCAGAGAGACAAATAAAAAAATTAAAGAACAAGAAGAAGTAGTTATATTTGTGTTAATGAAAAAATACAATTACTTCTTCTTATTCTAAATTTAAGTCGAAATTCTTAAAAACAAAATTATTGTAACCACATTTTGAGACATGCCTTGATACTAATTTATGCATTGATCTTTCTTCTTGGTGTATCTCATTATAAAATTTATTTATTCAAATATGTATATTATATATTCTAGTCATATAAATTCCGTATAACCGTATATCTGTCTATTATTCCTATTTAAAGCGTCTATAATATGATTATAAACCATATATACTTTTGTCAATGATCAGCATGGCAAGAAAAACCAATCAATCCATTGATATCGATACCTCTTCTTCCACATTTGCTCATTCCAGGATCACAGGATCAGTTCTTTGGTAGCATCTAAAAATCGCTATGATTTGTAACACTGCTCCCTGAGGGTCTACGTATTTTTTGGCTAAAATAAACTTCTTATGCTTTCAATGTACTTGGCCAGACGATTCCCTGGAATAAGTGTCTTTTTCTTCATTCATTTTTCCTACCTCTTAGAAATTGGTACTTGTCTCGGTGGGTGTCAAAACTCTCTACTTTAAGTTGGTTAAGGTGCTACAGTCTACGTATCTGTTTTAAAATGATTCAGTTCTCGAGATCTAGATGCATTTCTTGCTAGTGTATGCCTAAGAATAATGCTCAGAGGTACCAGATGTAGAATAGTATTCATAGATACTTGAATGGTAAGGTACGTAAGGACTCAGTTGTGCACTGTTCATATATTAAAAATTTGAATAGGTAACATTTAGAGAGGCGATTCAATAGACTCTTCTCAGCTGGAGTCCCCATTTATTTTCAAACAAATGTGGGAATCACCCACTGCCTTCTTTATTCTCTTATGGTAGCACTTGTATGAACTTTGTACAAAACAGATAAAATCAACGTGAAATAACTAAATAAATTATAAAAGCAAAATGGAAAGTAAAAATCGGGGAACCTCACCCACTAATTTTTCAGTTACCGTTAACACCATAATCATAACAAATATCCACAAAAGCACACATGTCACATGCCAAAATCTTCTTGTGCGTGTGATGGAGAACTGTCAACGACAATGGCAATGACAACAACAACAGAAACAACAACAACAAAAAAAAAAAAAACAGAAGCAATACGAGAGAAACAAAAAAATGAGAACAAACAAAGAAAGTAAGTCAAAAAATCAACAACAACAAAAAAGAAAGCAAAAATTGAACCCAAAAACTTTTACTTTTTATTTTCTTCATCATTTTGTCAAATAAATTTAGTGTTTTTTCTCGTTTTGTGCTAATTTTCACTACAAATTGGAAAAAAAAAGTTGGGTAATTGGAACAAAATGAAATCAAAATGATACAGAGAGAGTGTGTGTGTGTGTGTGTGTGTGAGAGAGAGAGAGAGAGAAGTGTATGAAGTTATGTATAAGTATCGGTGGTAGCGGGTTATGAATAAATGAATGAATGAATGAGTAAATGATGTAACGAATTAATGAATGAATGAATATTTAATGGTACATACTTCTAAAGAATCAAAGAAAGAAGAGAGCAGCGAGCAGAGGAATGGATAGATGAGGAGAGGAGAAGGGAAACGCAAGAAAATTATGTTGTTTTGATTTCACCATAGCATAAATATTTATTGTATTTACATTTCATACCCAATCTGAGGGTATGAAAAATTTGCCTATATAGAAATTTTTTATTATTACAACATTTAAATTAATCACAGTTTTATTAATTATTCTTCAGATTAAACCAATATTTATATGTATAATTTTCAGTCATATGATCTATCAAATTATATATTTACTAACACGGATTCTGTTTGAAAAAATGATTTGTTTTAGAGAAATTAAGTTTGAAATATGAGGACTACCTCTTCCAGTAATGGTGCAACTGTGGTAATGTTTTAACACGATAGCTTTAAATCTCAGATATTGTCTTACATAGGAAATGTTGGCACAATATTATAAGATACTTTATGTTTCTCAGTCAAAATTCAATATCAAAAGATGTTGGGACAGGGACAGTGATGGTAAATCCATCAACATTTCCTATTAATAAAAGAAAGCTCTTTGACTATATCACCCAGTTTATCTCCAGTCTTTCTTTTCATATCTCCCTTTTTCTGCGTGTCATTTCAACTGGCTTTTATTGGCCCAACTGAGTTGATCTATTGGTACTGGCTACCACAACTAATCTAGTCCGGTTTAAATGGTACTTGGCCGTGTAGTTTCATAGTTTATTAAGAGTGATTCATTAATTTTAGAAACTCATATCTTAACTTGGCCGTGGAAAGATCAATAATTCGGAAATGATACAACATACCAAATACCATAATAAATAGTATTATAAATCACTAACTGATATTAAGATTAATTACACTTTCTGTAAAAATAATCATGTGACATTTACAATATACGTATTAAGAGGATTCCAGAAGGCTTACTAGGAGTACAAAATTGTGACAAGAACACGGAATAAGGCTCTCTGATCTGTTCGAAATAAAAAATAAACTGAAAATGTTGTGAAAAATCAGATTTAAAGATACATATATATAAATTTAATTCAATTAAAGTAATTATGATTAAGATGATATTAATAATATTCATAATTATAATTATAATGATAAAGATTGCCATTCATGATGAAGAAAAAAGATTATTTAAAAATTGGAACAAAATAGAAATAAACTTTATAGAAATGACAATAAAATATCTGAACAGATTTGGGTTATTGTTATAAACTCTGGTATTGTTACAGCAACAAAACAAAAGCAGCTTATAAGCCTGGTTTAGAGCCCCCGAAGACAATAAAATAAATCAAAACAAAAAACAAATAATATATTTTGACGACCAACATGAAAAGACAAACAGAGAGACAAAAAGACAAAACGACAGAGAGACGATCGGACAAACGGATAGATAGACTGGTAAAAAGCAGCATACTTATATAAATATAAAGTAAAAAAACCAGAAAGAAGGGTATGCCGAAGATGTTGCAATTTCATTTCGATAGCACAAAAAACAAAAAAGTTTTTCTAATAATAACGTTAATTTAGATGGGGGTTTGTATGGGAGGTTCCCCTCCTGGTAGCCCTAGGATCATGAAATGGCCCAGAAACTCATAATGTCAAAATTTCAGTTCGATCAAACCATAAATAAAAACGTTTTTCTAATAAGAACATTAATTTAACCTTGAAGTTTGTATGGGGGTACCTCTCACAGTGGTCCAACAACAGATTTGTCCGGAGTAAAAAGAAACCTATGTACAAAATTTCAGCTCTGAGGGACTAGTTCGCTTACAGGCGAACGTAACGGACATGGCTAAATCAACTCGTCTCATCGAGCTGATCACAAATAAGGATATATTCTTTATGTGGTGTGCAATGTCTCCTTCAGTGTGTTACAAACTTTATGACAAATTTATAATACTACTCACTTCTGTGAAGAGTATAATAAGTAGGAAGAGATGAAAAAGAAAACTATTACAAATACAAAAACTAATGGCCTCAAACAAGAATTTACAAGTAAAACAACAATTGGTGTAATAAAAGCAATAGCAGCAACAGAGAAAAACACAACAAAACAATAATAAAAATCTAATACAGTACGATCTTGATAGTATAAACTTGGTTGGCATTCAAATTCTTATTTATATATGTGTATAAAGTTAAATCCTTTACTCCATTGGCACTTTGAGGTGGTAGAGGGGTTCATTTGACTGACTCCGGTAGATGTCTAGCCTAGACTATCTGAGGCCGTACAAATGCTTAGAGTAGTATTACATTGGAGCCTAAGATGTACCCTATAGTTACTAATTTTGTTGTTTTTTTTGCAAAAATTCTCAGATCAAAGTTTCAAAATGTTCCCAGCTGCAAGATTCTAAACATACTTCAGTATGTGTACTATATGTATTGAGAAGAATTCTTGGATCTCGATTTATATTTTTATCATGATTGATATTCCTGATATTCAGATATCTTCAATCTTATTATCGTCAATGAATTGCAAGTACTTTAACTATTTCTGTTAGTTACTGCAGCGTTATATAATCTTCATTACAAAGAAATGAAAGATATTTCATTAATTTTATGATAGTTTCCCATAAAAAAAATTAGATATAAAATGATTTAAGAGAGCTGACTGAAATTTTTTTGTTGAAAGAAAAGAAAATATAATGATATTCTACTAAATCCTATAGACAATAATTGGTTGTAGGTTCTATTATCAAGATTTTACTGTAATAAAAAGTAAAAACAAAATGAAACGACAGCAGAAGTAACAGCAGTAGCACCAGCACCAGCACCGTCAATAGTTAAATGGAGCGAGCTCCACATAAAAGAGAAAAATTTTAAAGTTTGCAAGGGCGAACGAACGAATTGCGAAGCAAACAAATGAATGATGGACAGTAAGGGTCGGGAGGGAGAAATCCACAAAAAAACAATAAAACATAGACCGAAATGAAACAACAAGCGCAGAAAGTTTTCAGAAGACAGTAATGATAGTAGGGGGAAGGTGATGGAGATTTAGTAAAACTAGCATGAGAAGTGAGAATGCTAAGTAATCATTTGCTTATTGTACAATTGGACTTCGATTATTCGAAAATTCATTAACCGGTTACATTTTTTATATGGGATGCTCAGTATTTGGAGTTTATGCTTAGGTATTCCTCTGTTACCCATGGCTTCCCTCTAGAAATCGTCATTAATATATGATATACAAGTCAAATTCCGAGAAATTTGACAGAGAAAAAAGCACAGTGTTCTTAAAAAACTATTCTATTCTGATATTTTATAGCCAAAGGAAGTTTATAAAGTGAATACTACAATAATTTGATTTGATTTTCTGTAAAAAAAATTACTTGGGCCTTGGGACAAGCAACATGCTGATAATCGAGGTTTAACTGTACAATTTATGATTAGGGTAAATGTTAATTTCGTTTATGTTTATGTTGTGTTTTGGTTAAAATAAAGAAATACAGTCATAGGCATAAGTAACATAAGAAGGATAACATTCCGTAGAGTTACAGAGGAATCTTACTTATGTTAGAATTAATGCTCTACTACATTATTCATTGCTGATGATACTACAATATATTCACTGTACACATGCCGAATTAAGTTGAATTAAAAATAATCTATAAATTGTTAAATAATTAAGTCATATCAAATGAAAATTGGACCAATGCACCATATTATTGTAAACAGTAGGCAAGGTTAATAAAATTAATATTCATCCTTTACCCTACCTTTGTTAGACATTATTTGTTTAAATAATTTCTTATATTATATTATATTATCTTATATTTGGCCTATTTAAATTTGTTTAATATTATTAATCTTTATCATTATGCTAATACTTATGCCTATGACTGTTCCTACGAAGCTAACTGACACTAGCGGTAATTAAAAGTAAAAGTGCCAAAGTCAAGTGACTGCGAACTCGTGGGTCCCCAAACAAAATATACGAATAAAAAAAAAAAAACCGACGAATGAATGAACGAACGAACGCATGAGTAAATAAATAAATAAATGAATGAATGAATGAATGAATGAAGTAATGAGACGAAATGAAACGAAAAGAAATGAAAGAAAATATGAACATGAATGTGAATGTGGACATAAATGAACCATTCAATACTTTAAATCAGCGAATCTGAAACTTCCGCAGCAATCCACTTGAACAATTGTTTCTCTTAAGCTTCATTAAACCCAATAGCTGGACCAATAAACTCCATAGGTCAGTGATGGTGAATTCATATCTAAGATCTAGAAATAACCACACGTTAGTTTTTTTTTTATAAGTAGTATTTCAGTTGACGCGACGCTCTTTGCTAAGCTCTCGCTCTTCATTTCGCAATCAGGCATCTCCAGTATCATCTTCTTTTGATACTCCAAGTTTGGATTTGGTTTCACAACCTTTTTTTTTTAGAGGAAATAGTTTTCCTCTCTATGCTGTCTTCTGAAACTGACTGTGATGATATTAATAAGTTCTTTGCTTCCAGGTCTTCTGTAAAGGTTAATGTGCACAGATTTAATTTTAAGAAGAAGAATAAATCTAATTCTGCAAATCAGCAGGTTCTTAATAGTTCTCTTTCTGCACAAAGTACAGCTCAAAAAACTTAGCTTATTGCCTCCTTTAGCTGATGCACAACTAACATTGCCTATCATGATCCTTTCCATGTTTTATTTATAATTATAATTATAATAATAATAATAAGTTCTCACCAGAGATTTCGCCTTCTTTCTTCGCTGCCTTCGGGTTTTCATGAACTCTCCAGGATAGCTGAACTGAATCTCCTGCAGTGGTTCAACCATCCCGACTACCTTTTTCTTGTCTCTTACTACAAGTGGCTGTGAGCCTCGCAGTTTGGCAAATAAATTTCCCCAACCGGGTTAGAGATTGATTTGTCTCACATTATTTAGTTAACAAGCTTTAAGCTTAATTTTATATATTACTTTTGTACATTTTGCCATCATTTTTTATATGTATGTTCATTTCTTCTAGTTGACAGTATTTGGCAACTATAAATAATAATAAATAACAGTAGTTCTGTATCCATCATCATCGGTATTTCTTTCATTTTTGTTTATATGGTTATTTCATACAGAGTTCGGTTGGCAGTCCCCAAAACTGCCTATGGTTTTATCCTTACCAAACTTCACAAGAACACTCTCCATATTACGATAGAACTTTCCTGTAAATTTCTTCAAAATCGAAGTCTTCAACTTATATAAGTTGAAATAATCAGTGGTGATAAAGTTCCTTTTTTTGTTAGTTAGTTCCTTCTATGCCCACATAGCTGGGGATCGAAAATAATTTAAATTTTTTTTTTTATAATACTTGAATAAAAAGATTCACTGTACATTTTTTCTTATAGTGCTGTGCTCGCATGTAAAGCTGCGGGCGAACGTGGTTATTGAATATCATATGACATTTTTGATTAGTGATCATCCATCTATGTAGAGGAATGGGAATAGTTTTTCAGTTACTCTCTCTCTTTTCTAAGAAATATTTTCAGAACACTTTTTTGTTGGTGGTTAGTGTCAGTTTTGTGAAATAATGTTATGTTTTAATCTATTGTAGACAGATAGATAGATTCGTTCGCTATTTAAGTTTATATTTTTTTATAGTTTACAATTATTGATTATTGATATTTCAACGAATGTATGTTAATTGGCATGGCGGCTAGCCGTCACCCTAGACATATGTATTTTTATAAAAAACAACTCTCCTGAGATAGCAGATCGTTTAATGTTTGGATTTTCTCAGGGTCCAATATATAAATCATGTAAATTATTATATAAAAGTAAAATAAAATAAAAAATTATATAAATAAACATAATTGTTCAAATTCTTTATCATTAGTGTTCTGTATTTTATAGTGTCTTCTTACTTAATTTAATAGATTCGCCCAATTATAATCTCCTCCGTTGAAAATATTTGCAATTTCGTTCTCTGATAATTGAGATTTTATCAAGTGCATATATTCATTTAAATTCTCTAAGTACCGGACGTCTGCCAAGAAAGTGTTGTATTGTTGTTCATATTGCATAATGTAGACAATCCCGTTTCGATTTGATGATGTGGACTACCATTTAACCACAGGAGAACACCTCATGCCTTCTTTATCCACCATACGATGTAAATAACGAAACGTTAGACTGTTGTTACAATATGTCACTCCTTTCTTGAAGTCTAGATCTTTGTATTTATGCCTTTCATTATTTATATTGTCATGTTCAAATAATATTGTATCTGTTAATGTTTTCTTGACAGTAACAGATCCACACAGTTATTTGACGATGACCTATGGGTCAAACCGTTTGTTAAGTGTATACTAAATGTTTGCATGTGGCTGTGTATAGTTGAGCGTGCCAGTAATATTTTTGTTAGAATACATGTCAATCTAATGCCACTGTAGTTGTTTAAAGTTATCTACTAAATTATTTAAAATATTGGACACAAAAGACATATTCGGAGTTAATGTCCATACTAGATATTTGTATTTTGTTACAGTTTTAAACTCAACTGCTCGAGCTCCTCTTCGGAACGTTATTATCTCCGACTAATTAAGGTTAAAATCCATTCTTCAATTATCAGGGTACATTTCTAATCTATTTATCATAGTTAGAAGTGTCTGAATGTCATCTACAAGGATCATCTGCAAAAAGCAGGAGTTTATCATTCATGTTACCGACTTGAATCTTTTCTTATGCCAAGGGTATTGGGATTTAGGGGTATATAGCATCCAAATCTGGGGGACGACAGCCACATACAAGGAAAGGAAAATTCAAGCAATACAAAATAAAGTTCTGCGACGTATGTACCATGCTTTATCAGAAATTCGAACTTACATCGGGACATTAAAATGCCAACGATACTTAAGCAAATAAATTTCTTTAGCAGCCGCTATAAAGATGGACTGCTTCTACACCCGAACCCCTTAGCAAGGACATAACAGAACTCCACGACGGCTAAAACGACTTCACCTCAACGACTTCCCCAAAAGGAGTTCGTAAAGACAATAACTTAATTAATCACTGTCTACTAAGCATACGTGACTATTCCCATAATATACAAATGATACAAATATTGTATTTAAAGACTATTTGTTTTCAATAAAAGAAAAAAAAAAAAAACAAATCAAATTATTGTTTCATATTGTAATTTTTATTTATTCTGAATTAATTATAATCTTGAATATAATGGCAATGGCAAGAGTGAGTTGCGTTCTAATTTTAATGGGAAGTATGTTGGCCTTGAAGTATTTATAAGTGATTGTTGATAGGTGTTGTTGAAAAATACCCTCAGCACTCACTCTTCGAATAGAATAATTTAATAACATTTTTTGTTTTATGGGTTTTAACCTAATACTTATTGTATTGACTTGGTTTATTTGATTTAATTTATAGCTAAAAATTGAACGATGCTAAGTGACCACAGATGAAGAAGCTTATTTATAATACACATTGTAGTTTTATCAATCTACTGAAAATTGAATTTATTGAATAGTGAATTGTATTACACTATAATCAAGAGAATGTCAGTCAATTAGTAAATGAGAAAGCTACTTACAGAGAAAAAATATCTAACAGAGACTACTTATTGACACACACTCAAAGACAGTAGTCTACACATTTGTACACATTTTCTTTGAAATTGTTGTTGCAAATATTAGGCGAAGAGAGTAACATTAACAGTGTGACCAAGTTGTCCAGTCTATGTACATATGTACATATTTCTATACTCTGTAACACACTATACCATACAGAGAGTGAGAGAGAGTGTGTGAGTATGAAGCACGTCATCTTGTTGCTCAGTTGAGCATGAAAAAACGAAGCATTTAACAAACAAACACGTGGACAAGAGAACAGCAATTGATAAACAAGTGACTTTGTATGTATGTACAGTACATAAATTTAATGAATGTGAGTCAATGAGTGATGACGACAAAAGCTAAAGTTATTGTAGCTTGCGTAGTATTTGATAAGAAGAAGAATACTATAAAATCTTACATGGTACATGGTATGTATGTAGTAGTATAGTACGTATGTCTGTAGGTGGGTAAGGTGATGACGTTGATAAACAACAAATGATGCGATGGCGATGATAGCGATGACGTCGATAATGGTTTGCAATCTTTCTGTTTCTGCTATGTGCGTGTGTACCATCTATGTGTATATAAATAAATACTTGTATTTATATATGAATGAATTGTAGTGTGTTAACATATGTATGTAGTATATTCCGACAGTGTTTTCTGATTAAAAAGACGCAATAGATTTTCATTGCGATTGTAATTGTGATGATGCTATACAATGTATGTATATGTTGATGATGTTATTGCTACGCAGTTTCACTGCAATTGTCATTGTGATGATGTTACTCATGTTGTTCGTGTTGCTACGCAATTTCACTGATAAAAATACGCCATAACATTCATAAGTACGTACTTGGATTTTATTATACATATACATATATATATTGTACCGGCTTTTATAAGATACACATACGTAGGAATATATATGTATTGTACGTTCGCACGTTTAACAGTTTTTTCCATTGTTATTTTTACCGAAACTAATCAATATCATGGTGCAACAATACCTTTTCTTTCCTGATTGCTCAAGTTATTGAACTTATTTCTAGTACATAATAGTTTCAAACAATTTAAATTCAAAGTCATGTCAAAGTCAAATTTAAGTATGCTTGTGATTAATTAGTTAAGTTATCAATTGTTTATGCGAGTAGTTTTCAAGGAATCAGTGGGCGTGACATCTGTTTCCATATGTATGTACGTGTGTTTATGATAGAAATCTTCCTACCTTTATATTCTTCGTATTATCAGCAATTCTTTGATAGTTCGGTCCCGGCAGAGTCTCAGGTTTGTTACCATATGCATTTGGCAATTTGATTGCTGACTGGGTCAGTTTTCTCACTAGATTATATGCTGTAACAGCCTCATTCTAACCAACATCACTTAGGTGACAAGTTGACATTTGCATTTAATAGATGCAGTTTCACTTGCTACTATTAAGATTTCCACATATCTCTTAAGCTCTCTTAAGCTCATAGGAACATTTTTAATCTTACTACATTCAGCAACGCATAGTTTGTGGTAGTTCTGTCTAAGTTGCAATCACAATTTTCTTGACTTGTAGGTATCGTCATTATCATAATCATCCTGCAGCTGATCACACTTTCTGAGTATTAAACATAGACCTCTTCCGAAATTTCTGTATCCTAAATGGGTTTTATCAAGTTTGCGCTTTCGGATAAAGTGTGTGTAAAATATTTGTTTTATTTCTAGAGATCTTTGAATCTCACATAGGTCAATATCCACAGCAATGTAGGATGGTAATGATATAAATATTGTAGAGAATGGAAACTAAAACAAAACCCTAAGTGAAGCCAGCGGCAAACATTATAAATTATCAAACAATTTAGAAGAAAGACAAACAGAAAAGCATAGATATCAATTGTCTGAGTTAGTTTCTTAATTGTTCAGGTTGGTTTTTCAGTAGAGGGAGTAGGATACGGTGTGTCAGTGCACATAGCAATGATCCTAATCTTGACTTGTAGAAACACAGTCCTACATAATTATAACCATAGAAAAAAGAGTACATTTGCATTTGTTGCTTGTTCGCAGAGTATTTGTGTGAGTACATATATGTGGTAATTTTTAATCGAAAGGAAATCATTGAGTGCGTGACTTTATCCACGCTAAAACTTAGTGCCTCATGTTCTAGTATTGCCCCAGAACTGCCGCCGTGAGAAAAGGGGGAGCATTTCTGTTCAGAGTCTGTCTGTCCCAAGTTTATAGGTACCCTCTTGTTCTATCATGTTCGTAGGTCGCGACTACACATCAACAAACTATAATTCCATGTCCGGTTGTGCGCTCTGTTACACGGTGCGTACACATTATTGTCGCTACGGCGGTTTTCACTACTTGCCATTTATCTTGTGATTGGCACATGAGTGGCACCAGGCTATCTACTGTGGGTGGTACACCAAAACACTCCTCTACCAGTGTCTTCTTGTCACTAAAACGATGACAGTAGAACAGAACATGCTGGGCATCTTTGGCGGTACCGACGCAGAAAGGTATCTGTATGTGATGGCGCTAAGTTTAGTTTCAAATGTGTAAGTGTGAGTGTATATATACATATATATAAGTGTATGTGTTTTGTGGCTCATTGGCACGAATTTGATAAATTGACCCTGACTGTGACTGCGACTATTTATGGTTTAATAGCAACAACGTCAATAATAATAAGAACAGCAACTCACTGCAAGTTAAATGTTGATGTTTTTATTGTTATTAAAGTTGTTGTAATTGTTGTTGCTGTTGTAACTGTCATTGCGGTGTGACCTGCACGCACACACGTTCGCTCGTTTGTTTTGCTCTTCACTTTGTTAATGTCTTTCGGTATTTGCCATTGCAAAAGGTCAATGCAAATTAAGCAATAAAAACAATAGTAATACCAATAATAACATTAAAAACACAATTACAATATCAGATCCCTTTCTCGTTATCAATACTAGTTTCAAACGTGCAATGAGTACCCTATAGATTGGTTAGATTATCATCAAATGCAGACATTTTAGAAATTCTAAGAAAAGGTCCAAACAAAATTTGCATGGCAAGTCTGTGATGCGGTAGCGGACTTGCCCCATTCTGTATACAATATACATATACTATAGGTTTACGATTATTGGAGAAAACAACATAACAGTTGCTACGATACATCTATACTCGCCACCTCAGAACTCCAAGAAGACACTTCCTCTATCCTACAAACTCAACTCAATTGATGGGAATCATGATTTAAAACGTAGAATATTGCGGTATACACTGATAAATCCAAGAACATTATATTTAGCTTGATATACGGTGACTGTCCACAAGTAACATTTTTCGGGGATTTTGTAACACATCACAATATTGTCAACTATCTTGGTCTAGAACTTGATAGAAGATTCACATGGGAAGAGCACATCACCTCGAAACGTAAACAAAAGTATAAGAGCATTTCGGTTAAACTGGCTGCTAAGCACATACTCTAAACCTTGCCTTGAGTATAAATCATTTATCTACAAAGTAATCATAAAACCTATGCAATCCAACTTTGGGGTACTTCGGCCGAATCAAAGGTTGAATTCCTACAAAGGTTTCAGTCGTTGTACTTAAGAAGGCCTGCCGGGGTAGTACTCAGTATTACATCGAGTTCTTCGCATTCCAATAGTGAAAGAGGGAATCACCATATTCAGAGTAAATAACTTAAAACGGCTGGAAAATCATAACAAAGTAAGGGTTTCCAATAGAGACGTCCTTCAACACCAGGGATTACACGACGTTCGCAAGAACTTCGTCTTTCAACCAATATGTGGCGAATTTTTTATCGGGATTTGTTCATGCACCCGTATAAAATTCAGTTAATACAGCAACTGAAGTCTTCGGACCGTGACAAGCGCAGAACATTCTCAGGTTAATTTATTTCAATTGTCCGGCGAGAATGCCGTTAAACATTTTCGTTTGGGAATATTTAAAATCGTTCTTCTTTCGCAACCATTCAGTCACGATGCAATACCTCGAAAATAATAGTCGCATCGAAATTTAGACTGTGACATCGGAACTATGTGCACGAATCATCCACAATTGGAGGATAACGTACGCAAGCCTGCCAGAGCAAAGAAAGTTTGGATACTCTTATTGAAAAACCCTTAAGCTATAAATTCTTTTAAATAACAGTTGCCACACGAGAAGACTGAAAAGCTCTCAACCTTTAGACTTAAAACAAAAAAATTGTATATATATATTTTCTTACTTACTTTTTTCTTTCATACTTCCTTTTCTTTTTCTTTTATATTCCTTCTTTACCACTTCCTTCCTTTCTTTTTCATTTATGACATGTAACATTTAACACGTGAATGTCAGTAGGTAGTATTGGAGTGTCTATTCAAAAGTCAAGTAAGTAAGAGTGGTAATAACAAAAACAACAAAGTACCTTGTAATAAGAACAACATAACATATTAACACATTAACTTTGACCACCGAAACTTGCATATCCTTTCTATTGTAAGTAATATTATTAATAGGAAAACGATTAAAGAACTTAAGTCCAATATTCGATGACAAATTCCAAAGAAAAAAAAAAAAGATGTTTTTTGGTCTAAACAAAACTAACCATCACCTTTTTTTATAGACAATATCTGTTTCAGTAATTGGAGAATGGCAGACAAACTTCAGTTCGATAGCCCAACAATTAGAGTAAGGTTAGTTAAGCTTACAAATTTGAGATCTATGCTATCCATCTGCTAAATTTTCCTTGAACCATCTTTTACATAGAGATGATTGACTACACAGTATGTGACCGCCTGTCTTGTCAAGAACTCCTATGAAAGATATTATTTCATACTTTTAATCTAAAGTCTAATCCCTTGACATTCGCTTTCAACCATACCCATGACGCCCCTACGTTGTCGATTATGGGTTCGATATTCACCTTCGATCATACCGGTTCGGGAGGACTACCGTTATCGCTCTCTTGATCATCATATTTACTACGCGCCTTCATCACGTCAAGGAAGGCATTTCAAGGAGGGATTTCCATGTCCCACATTAGCCAAGTAAGTCTACTAATAAGGCACGTGAGTACATGAACCCACCCATCGGACATGCATAAACATGGTTTCAGTTATACATAAGTACAATACTAAATAGAGTCTCCGTGGCTTCGAGGTTACATCATGTGAGCGTGACAATCACACGATAAAGTGATAATACTTTCTATTCATTCTATATGATGTGAAGGGTATATATGTATGTATATAGTATACCAAGGAAACAATAACAATATTTTAAGAAGTCAACTGATTTCAATATAAATTAAGTTGTTGTTTGTATTGCTGTTGTAGTTGCTTTAACCTTTTTGCCTTTGTTATGAAGAGGGAAAACATAACGAAAGGAGGCTAAAAATCGCGTGCGTGGGACTCATTTGGCATTCATTTATAGTTGACCTCTGAACCACTGTTATGTGGAGCCTATATAAATACACAAACATACACACAGATGCATACCCAAACATCCACTTACAAAAAGAAAAATGTATAACGGAAATAAGTTACTAAGTCGCAACGCCGCAAGGACATCATCAAATGCCATTTTATGTGAGCTTTCAGAATGTCATTTTTATTAAAAGCGACGCCGGGGGCGACTTTTATAATAAAAAAAAAATTTCTTTCAAATAAATATTATATAAAAAAATAGGAATGAAAAAATATAAACATTTATATAATAAATCATTTAGTTTTTAAAGGAAACTAATTGATACAATATTTATTAATAGCAAATATGTGATGTGAGTTGACTTTCTGGCAAGTATCACATCCTTGTGCCATTATTATATTTGCCAAGACTCCAACATAAAGTAGTAAGCTGGTGAGTGTAGGCAATCATTATCTGTGGCATTGACATATGTACTTAGGTTAATATGTTTTCTATTTATATCTATAAGACAATCTAAGGAGGAGAACAAATCCGTATAATGGTGAAAGATTTTGCTATTGGAAAGATATCATACTCAATCAGAAGGGAGAAGAGCACGGAACAATAGAATTTCCTGTAATACATTGATCATAACTCAATAAAACTATTCTCCGGAAATTAAATTGTTGAATGAACTAATATTGAAATGAAAAAATTTATAAACAATAATAAAAATTCGAGGTATCGAGGAAAACATATGGTATAAAATTATATGATCTCTGATATGCCGGTAACGGAACTGTGTTATGCCTGGGGCCTGTCCAATAAGTCACCACGCTTTATTTGTTTTGTGTTTGTATTGTTTTGAGTCATCGGATTTTATTTATTTTTTTTTTTGTTTATGGGCGCGGACAATTGAGGAAAGATAAAATTAAAGTACCAGGTAAGATTTAAGACTATTAATATTTCTTTAATTGTGCCGATACTTTTCTGGAACCAGAAAAGCTGAAATAATTTATGTATTATCAAAATTATACCTACATATATATTCAAAATGTATTTCACCTATGACTTTTCTTGCGAAATGAACGTTGTCAATATTAGACACAAATTAACGCGACTTTCAGAGGAAATAAAAATCGACATTGTCGGACGTTCTTGACTGACGTGATCTGTGAATACCAAAAAGATTTGAGATTCCATTTTATATATTTTTTTTTTCTACTGATTATATTTTACAACCTGATTAGCAACAAGATCGACCGCAGCTCCTATTGATTACTTTGTTATTGGACTTTGTCGTAGTGCTATAACGGAACTTCGCCTGTGGAACATGCTCAAGAAATCATAGCTCTGCATCCGCCTACGCACATCTCTTAACGGATGTGTATTTACGTTTTGACATTCCTTGCGAAGGCATTCTTGCGTCTCTACTGAGTTCCACCCTCTTACTGATGTGCGAATGGATCGGAGGAGGATAACTAATGTGATATTGTGTACTCGCTTGTCATTTGTTTTACTCATATTTCACTTAAATACTCTGCTGCGGAACCAGTTTAATTTATGTGCCCTTGAGAAATAGTTTAAAAAGTGATAAATTATTGTTTTTTAAGAGTAATTTATCTCTCATAACTTTTGATTACTTATGGACACATTTTTTCTTCAATAAAAGTTAAAAACAGATTTTTTTTTTGCTTTATTAACCCATCTCCGCCTCTGTTAACCTCTGCTTCTGTGGATGTCAAGCCCTGCACTTCCGCCTCCACTAAAATAGTCTCCTTTATAACTCTACTTTGTAGGAAATTGTTTTCTTTTAAGGCTTCTAACATCTTCCATTTCTGGCATTAGAGAACCTTGCTTGCAAAATGTTCCGAGCAAATCTTTACATGTTTTTTACTTACTCTATTGGGGTTAAATATTGTATATTATACAATATATATAAGACTTTGAAGACTGTTTAGTTCTATTTTGGTTCTCTGCTTCTTGATCTTCTTTTGTATCTTCTTTATATTCATATTCAATTTAAATTCATTTCATTAGATTTGACATTGAATCAATATTTGTGAAAATTTTTAACTAAACAACAAAAGACAAAAAAAAAAATGTATGTTGCAAGTCTCTTTTTTAAACTTTTGTTAACTCATAATGAAGCTTACCACAGATACAGAAATATGTATGTATGTATCTTGAATGTTGCCATCAGTCAGAAAAGTATCTATAATAAAATAGTTTAACGTTATGTATCTACGTGTTGCAAATAACGTACTACAATGAACACAACATCAACATCATCATCATCATCAACAATAATACAATAATAATATGTAGCATAGAAACAAATTTTATTTCGAAATCGACTAAAAAACCAATGAAAAATTATAAAACAAAAAATAAAGTAAAAGAAGAAAAAGAAAAAAAAAAAATTTCAAAACAAACAACAACAAAAACCAGACGACCTTAATTAACGGGTTTTCGAACAGCAAAAAAGCAAAAGCAAGAAAAATAAAAAGAAGAATAAGACGAAAGAGGAGTTGAAGATCTCTGAAATACAGTCAAACCTCCATAATTTGGACCAAAATCGAGTAGCAGAGTTTGCGAAAATTCTATCAAAGTTTTTCTTTTCAAATATTCACACACATCACTCAAACTTTTACACGAACTTGTATCAGGAATTCAAAAGAAAACTGAATAATAAATCACTATATCCTATTCCTTAAACTAAAGTTTATAATACTTAACAAATTTTGTTTATCCTACAGATTACAGAGCTGCATTACAACTGAGATATGCATATTTTATATTCACTATAATTTTTAGTTAGGAAGTACAATCGCATAATTTATGATTGGCAAGAAAACAACAGAAGCGCTTCAGATTGCCGGTACACCGGTGGAAGAATTCTGAATGTTCAATTCTGCTATCTCGGTAGCATTATTGCAAAAACTGGTGGGTCAACAGCAGATATGCGCAACCGATTATCCAAGGGTCGAGTTGCATTTGGTATACTAGATAAGGTATGGAGAGCAACGTACATTTCCAGACGCAGGAAGCTGAGAATATTCGACACTAGCGTAAAGTCAGTAATTCTATATGGGTGGGAAACATGGAATCTTACAGCATGCAGTCTCCGAACGTTGCAATCCTTCCTTAACCACTGTCTTCGCAATATCATGCGGATATTCTGGCCCAACGTCATAAGCAATGCTGATCTTTGGACAGTAACTAAACAAAAACCTGTCCACATGGAAATCAGTCGCCGTAAATGGAAGTGAATCAGGCACACACTGCGTAAACCCCAGGATGACAAGAGCAGCATTGAACTGAAACCCTCAAGGGATTCGCAGACGTGGGAGACATTGAAAGAGAAGCACAAAAACCAGGACGATTATGTAGACAAATGAAACTTTTATCATCAGATAAAACAAATTATCACTTGTTTGTTGCGGCTCTGTGTTCCACATAGGAACTTTGGGAAAATATATATTATATAAGAAAACAACTTGAGGTTATGAAGAAATCCTAGATAATCGAACAAATCGAGTTGCAGTCAAAAAGTTTAGAGCAAAAGTTCTAAAAAACTGTTGTTCTTTGATATTGACTTGATTGTTTTCTATAATTCGAACAGAACAGAAGAATTTCTTAGAAAAATTCCGGATTATGAAGAGCATTCATTTATATTGTGTGATGAAATGAAATTCTTTTTCTGAGGATTATATTGAATAAGTGAACAATGAGATTGACTCAGGAGACTTCCCGGCTTATAAGACTTTGCGATTTAGGAGATTTTCACACATATAGTTTAGGACTATACTAAATCTATGAAAAATATGTGTTCAACAGAATTCCAATAATAAAATATTGGAAATATGTATGTAATCTGTTTTATGAGTTCAAAATTTATGGAAAAATAATAACAGAGACCAGAATAAAATACAAATTGTCTGGGTCTGGAAGCTTGTTATGCTTCATGTCTGACAGTCAACCATTTGGTATCACATAAAGAACATACTAAGAGATTCCCAATGGCTTTCATATACCCTATAAACATTGGTACAAAACACCCATTCCTTTCAAATTTCTCATTCACTCGCCTGACTGTTGCGATCTTGACGATCGACTGATCCACATTTGTCCGATTGAGAACTGGATCTCACAATCAACTCACTCTCCAAAATCTCTTAAGCGGCAAAAGCCATCCTCCTTGCCCCATTCTATGATGATAATTTATCAAAGATGATTGCACAAAACTTGGTAACGAAATGCTTCGGGCACAATCTGCCATCCACACTAATTCAACAAATTTCCATCCCTTGATTATGTCCTCAAAATATCCTCTTTCATTAAGTCATAAAATCTTAATAATTTTATTTCATCCTTCTTTGTTTAAACACAATTTTACTGGAGAACTAAGTTCGGGGCGGTAAAACAAATTAAGGCTTCCCGTCGACTCAGAATGTTTATGTACTTGTCTTACACTTTCAAATTGTCTTGGCATTGATTCTCCTTCTTTTGTGATGTGGGGGACTTCTGAACATATGTATTTTGCTTGGTTTGGAGGCGTGTCTTGGCCTGAATGTGGATATCAATGTCCCTAGTATTAAGTATATAAGTTCACTAAAGAAAAATTCTAGTTATGGAAGCTCAACTGTAGTTCAACAAACATATGAAAATAGCTAAACGTAATAAAATATAACAACAACCAATCCAACTATAAAGAAACAATAAAGTATAAAAAACAAAACAAAAGCAAAGCAATAATAAAAAAATAAAAAAAACAAAACAACAAAAATAAAAATAAACTAAACTTAAAGAAGCAAAATGCGAATTAAAACATAAGAAGGCATAAACGATGTTTAACGTGCTGTAAAGCCAAAAAGAAAGAAAAACAAAGTAACATCAACGAAGTAACATAAAAGAAAGATGCTAAAACAATAACAAAAGCATTAAACAAAAAACAAAATAATGAAAACAAAACAAAAATGAAGTAAGAGAAACGAAGGCGCGCACGCGCGCGCTACAAAAAGCTTAAGTTCGTCGGCATCACCGATGACGATCATCGGGCATCGGCAGACGGCAGACAGACAGACTACAGACGGCATGTTGACGGCCACGAAAGCGACGCACGAGCGAACAAACGAACAAACGAACAAACGCAATACAAGCGCCCCTATTGTTTATTAAGCGGTCCATAGATGTATTGTCGAATAAAGTGGTTCTTGCAACAAAATTGATCATTTATAAATGTGATTGCAATGTTCAACATATCAAATTAAAAACAATTTAGAATATGCAAACAAAATAATGGTCCTTCATTTTCTTATCTATGATGAAATTTGAGTGCTTACAAAACAATAGAGAATTGCATACTTCTTTGAGTATCATATAAGAAACACTTTTCCTGTATGGGGACCACGTAAAATTTTTAACTTGAGTTTTATTAATTGTTGTTATAACAGCAATAGAAATACATATTCTGTGACTACATGTTACGGTTCATGAGACACAGCACTACAACAGACGGACGGACAGCGGAGGTTTTGTAATAGGTGTCCGTTGACACCCGTTGGATGCGAAACTCTAGAAAGTAATAATTTTTTTCTGATATATACATGTCCAATAACATTACACGTCTACTGGGCGCCTTAATAATACAATTGTTGATCAAGAGAAGAGAATGCTTATTGAAGAGATTCATGAGAGCTAAACACAGATCGAGATATAATAATAATAGGCTAAGTCAGTGGTTCTTAAACTTATTTATTATTATTTAATCTTTGAAGGCATTGTAACAAAATGAAATTGTATGTTTTTACTTCATATCGGATCTGAAGAACAAGTCTGTTCTCCTCTGGACTGTAGTGAGGTCCTTGACCTATTAAAAAATTATTAGAATATCATTTAGTTTAATTTCCTCAAAATGTAACCTTCTTTCTGTAACTAAATAACAATATAAATTTGTTCACTTTAAATTTTTAGAAACATGCCAGATATTCCCCGATTTCAAAACAAAACACACTTGCTAATCGGTTTTGCGATTGTAAAAGGTCATCATCATTTTTTTTCATTACATTTTACAAAATTTGTGGATTTACACCAATTATTTTATCCACACTTACATAAACACAACGCACCGCAATAAAATCATAAACCTATTGCAGTTAAAAGCGAGTAATATATTACGGTAAATAGTTTATGGACACTTGTGAGTAATTTGGGATAGTCTTAGGTGATATCCTTAAGTAAATCTTTCCATATGTACTACATATAGATATAAATAAAACTTATGTTGTTCGGTATTGCAGGTCAAAATAGTGATAAAAATAGTAGCAGTTGGTCATGTGGAAAACCATTTGTGGACAACAGTCAAAATTACCTCAACGGGAATTCATGGATTCTTCAGGTTGGTTTTAGATGACATTTTTGTTCCATAATCAACATGAGTAATCTAACGTATTAAATAGGATTTCTTGAGATTTCGTGGCGAAACATTACATTTCATCAAGCAGCTATTTACTGTCCAATTTTTCTAAGATAATTCTCTAAGCATTGAGAATTGTAATGCATTTCTTGCTGCTGTTGGATCCTCCAGTGATTGTTAAAGTGAACATTTCTTAACAAATTTTGTGAAATTGGTAATATGCACAGATATTTAAGAATAGTTAATAAAAATGTTCCGACCTTTTTTTTAAATTAATTTAAATGTACTAAATGAAACAGCAAAAGTTTGAAATTTTTGCTTACTTCGTTTTGCAAACACTAGCAAGAAATGGATTAAGAACAACTGGCTTAGAGAAAAATGAGCAAAAAAATGTTTTGTTGAAGAGACCAAAACAGTTCCGATTTGAAGTTTAATGTTGTTGTTCAGGTTGGTTGACCATCATCACCACACCGCACACACATGTAAACACACGAATTGTTATTAATAACGAAACACATATGCAGAAAAACCGGCATGAAAAAATGAAGTTAAGAAAAACTTGCTAAAAGCAAACATTGTAGAAAACCAAGCATATACATCTTTACAATCGGAGCAATGAGAGTGAAGTGACGGCACAGGGAATCCCAGACTCAGCTATATAAATGAGCATAAAGACAACAAATAGAGAAATGTATTAGATAGATGGTTAGATAGATAGATAGATTTGTAGGTTGTTAAATCGGTAGGTAGGCATGTGTAGGTAGGCAGATTAGGTAGCCACATCACAAAACATTAATGTAACATAGGCGGCTGTGATGAGTTTGGACGCCATGTTGCGGAGGCTGATTGTAATAAAGCGCACGAGGTTATTAATACTTAATTGGCATAAACTGTCCATTCATTCTAACGAAAAAAAAAATTGCCCCTGGCACAGGCACAGTTCCCTACTTTTATGTGAAATTTGAGGTGCTGAATAATCTACGACTCCTACTCATCTTTATAGATGCGAGAATAATGAATGAATAGAAAACCTTAGCGCTTGATTCTCTTTTAGACAGTGTCCAATTAGTTTAATATCTATCAAAACTTTGAACAGAAATCTATAACAGATATAACGAGAACTTCATTATACAGAAATTATGATATTATTTTACTTTTATTTAAAAAAAATCAGTAATATTGGTTAGGATGACACACTTCTTCAACAAGACCTTGTAATAAATTTAAAGATTCAAACACATTAGTCGATAAGATCCACAAAAGGTTCGAAATACGTCAATTGATGAAGGGATTCGTCCAAATGTAGGTAACACCTTATTAGCATCTGTGAAATCTTCTTCTTCGTTTTTTGAATCTGAAATACCGGGGATAGCCTATGACTTTCCCGAACACTGCTGAGAATATCTTCATCAGACGGGCTTTCTTTGTTTTGCATATCAATATTAATGTTTACTATTGCTCTAAATGAAAACTGTGGAGCAGCCAAATCGGATAATTCCAAATTAGTCTTTATCTCAATATGTTCAATAGTTTGAGATTGCATGTCATCTTTCGAAAATCCTACCTTTCTAAAACCATTGCCATGTTTTTTTTTAGTATTATACTAGATGTGTATTGCAGTTTCGTGAAAATTTCATTTGTCATTCGTAATTTTTTGTTGAACTCATCTAGGGATTTTATTCCTTGAAATCATTTTGGATTTTTATCTTTCCCTATAGCAAGCCATATAAGCTTCTCCGATCCAGTCATATTTTATGCTAGCAGGACTCTTTGTTCTGTTTTCCATTAAAGCATTTCACATTTTTAAGTGAACAACAAACCATTCCCCTAAGCATTATATATATATGTGGTTCATCAAGAACTTTCAACATTTTGGGATCCCCTAATTATATTTTACTTTTTCCTTGCATTACAATGCTATTATTGTTATGCTTAACAGGGAATTGGATGAGAGTTAAATTTTTACATTTATTGTAGAGAAAAATTCACTGCATTCATTGCATATAAGGAGAAGAAAATACACTTCAAGTAGTACGAACAAGCTTTGACCTCGGAATCCAAATCATTGTATAGAAGTGCACTCTAGGGAAGTTTTTTTTTTTTTTTTTGTTATGCGAACAAGGAGGTAAAAATCTTCGAAAGATACTCATGACCCGTGTCATAAGT
>JBANCV010000568.1:0-32512 GCA_037040105.1 Amiota albilabris | reverse complement strand
AAGCCAAAGTCTATCTTAGACATGATTATTGCGTTAATAACGTTAAGTAATGTGATTTGATTGCAATTGTATTTATTTTTGGATAATTAATAATATTGAGTCTTTTGGATAGGGAAAGAACTAGATCTGTAATATGATGGTTCTATCTGTAAAAATTATTAAGGGTCAAGCCAAGAATTTCAAGGGAATTAACATTGTTTATTGGGGCTAGGGAAGAAGAAATGTTAATATGACAGCGTTTTTTCCTGCAAATATGAAGATGTTTCACTTTGAGAGTGATAATTGAGTACCTGAATACTCACACCAGGAGTGAATATCATTGAGTATTGGATTTCTTATTCAGTTTTTGAAATATAGTGAAATCATCTGCATATGTTGAGAAGTTTAATTGTGTGTGAGTGGCAATAGTTCTATTGAGTTTGTTGTATGATATCAGAAAGAGGATTGAGAGGGGGAACCTGGGGTAAACCATTATATAGGGGTATTGTGTGGGAAAAGTAATTGCCAATGACCACTGTCATTTTCCTATTGGACATGAAATTGAAGATATAGTTGATAATGTAGGGGCCGACTTTCCATTTATAAAGTTCATCGATGACTGAATGGATACCAATTCTGTCAAAGGCCTTACTGAAGTCTAATGATATTAGTGAGATGTAATTTTTAGTGGACAGGGCTGAGGATATGTGATAGTATATAGCGAGTATAGAATCAGATATCGATTTCCCTTTTCTAAAGCCGCATTGTCGACTATCCATGGATTTAGTATGAGACACAAACCACCATAGTTGATTTGCTATGATTTTATCTAGCGTTTTGGCGCAGCACAGGTTAAGGGAGATAGGACAATAAGAGTTAGGGTGGTTTTAACAGAGTTGGGTTTGATTATGGGTATTATTTTGCTTATTTTGTATTACTGAGGTATTATAGATTTAGTGAATATGTTACTGTAAAGGTTTAGAAGACGTATTTTAACGGACGGATGAAGGTTCTTTAACAAAGAATAAGTAATTCGGTCAGGACTAGGCGTCTTGTCTTTTAACTTTGAAAGAGCAGAGTTGAGTTCGAAGAGAGAGATTGGTTTTTCCAGTTCTTCAGCTATTGTGAAGGGGGTATCAAATATTGTCGGTTTAGTGTTGATTTTATGTTGTTGGAATGTATTAGAAAAGTTGTTATCGCTAGAAGAGGATGGCCAATGTTTACTGAATTCTTCAGCAATAAGTTGTTTATTAGTTATAGTGGAGTTGGAGTACGGTGTGGAAATGCAGTGAATTGAGTAGTGTGGTTTGGTGCCACAAAAGTGTCTTATGTTGGCCCATAACTTGGCTGAATTTGGTGAAGGACTAATTTCTGAAGTAAGTTTCTGTATTGAAGCTCTTTAAGCAGTTTTAACTTCGCGTTTAAATAAGGCATTCGCTTTTCTGTATTGAAGGATGTTTTCTGTTGAAATATTACGCTTAAGATCAGTCCAGTGGCGATTTTTCCTTTACTTAAGGATTTGAAGCTGGTTATTCCACCATAGAACGTTATGTCTCTTACGCGTATTTCCCGTTGATTGGGGAATTGAAGTGTTGGCGCTTTGCCGTATTAACTTGTTTAGGGTAGTAGCTTCTTTATTAATATTGTTATTTATGGGTCTATTGTGATGATTGTTGTATGTGAGAATTGCTTCCAATTAACATGGTCTGTTAAGAATTTAGGTAAGCTTTTGGGAGGAGGAGCTGGAGAATCGAAGAGTGAGATTAATATTGGACAATGATCACTGCAAAAGAGGTTAGATTCCATAGCCCAAGAAGACTGAATGGCTATGGAGGGAGTTGCAATAGAAAGGTCTACGTGGGTAAAGGTATGGTGAGTACTGAAGTGAGTAGGAGAGCCGTCATTTAAAATAAGGAGCGGTGATTGGTTTATACATTTTTGTATAATGTTGCCTCTTTTATTGTTAGAGGGTGATCCCCAAAGACGGTGCCAGAAGTTGAAGTCACCGGTTATGAGGGTAGGAGAATTTAAATTACTGAACACATTATGAAGGTTTCTTAGAGAGAATTGAGTTCTGAGCAGTATATATGAGCTTATTATATTGAAAGTTTGTTTTGACAACACGGATCGCAACAGAGTCAAAATCCTTATTTATTGTAATTGGATGGTATTGCAGGGATTTGTGTACAAGAAGTGCTACACCCCCTGAAGCATTGGATGAGGAGTTGAAATGATAAAAAGTGAAATTAATGGGTATGGGAATGTTTATTTGTGAAGACAGGTGGGTCTCTTTTTGATGAGGATTTGTAACTGATAATAATTATTAAGGCAACCGTTACAGTTCCATTGCAATATATTTAATGACATTATAAAAGGAGGTAAAATATATTAGATAGAAGGCTGCAATGGGCTAACCAATTGACATTGAATGTCAACCTGAGAGCCCAAGCAGTCCGACTGATGTTTGTGAGTGGATGGGTCTCGGCACGACTGACGGAGGGGGGAATGTTAACTTGTAACAGATTCTATCCTCACATCAGCCGAGACCATCAAAAGCTTACTTAATTATTTTAACAAGAAGAGATCATATCTACTCAGTCAGTATCAGTAGACTTTTTGATCTTATGACTCTCGTTTATGGTATTTTTTGCTTTTCTTACTTTGTTTTTAATTAGTTGTTGTTTTCTTTTAGAAATACTTCGAGGTAATATTTGGATTTTGTTAGTGATCTTATTGTTTAGTTTGGCAGCAAGCGCTGTAGAAGTTGAAGGCTGAGCATCGATGATATCCCCTATGTCAGAGTATGAGACAACGGTTCGATTGGAAGGGTGTATTTTTGTTGATGCTATTGATGAGAATTGATTTGATGTAGCTGATTGATGAGAGTTTTCCGTCTGTAGAGCTGAATGTTGAATTGATGCATAGGAGCGTTGGTTGTGTTGGTGATTAGCGTTATAAATTGTGTATGCAGTTTTGGTGTCGACTTTTTGCGTCATTTTGATAGTTGTAATTTCCTGCTCTTTAAGGAAGACTGGGCATTTTTCGTAGAAAGTGGGGTGGTTCTTGCCTTCGTACTTTTTGTAGTTGCTGTTGACATAGCAGAGTCGGTTGGTGCAGGTGTTCATTTCGTTTGGTGCGGTGTGTTGGTTTTGGCCACAAATTATGCAAACTGTTTCGTTCTTACAGTATTTATGCATGTGTCCGAATCTTAGACATTTCGAGCAACGCATGGATGCGGTATATATGTTCTAACTGTAGTTTTTTCATAGCCGATGGAAATGTGTTCCGGAAGGGTAAGTGAGGCAAAGATCAATATAATAAGTCCAGTATCAGTGTAATGTTCGCCGTTTTTCTTCTTTATTTTATGGATTTCCAAACTGATTGTTCTTTTACCTGAGCTCGTTAGAGTATATAACGCCTTTGCTATAGTTGAGTGTGGTGTGTTCAGTTACTTCCACGGGTATAGAGTCTGTTAGAGAAGTTAACTTTAGAAATTTACTCGCTTGTTTTGTGTCTTTTGTTTTAATTAACAATCTGCCTTTGCGTGTCTTTTTGCACTGATCCACTCACCTTCTTAATAATGAATGGCGAGACGTCTGTTATGTTTTCATCCTTTGTGCTGATCCGTTTTACTACCAAGTATTTTGGTCCTGTACTTATCACGTTTTTGTTGATATAGGACTTATACCTGTAAGGGGGATCTGGGGATTGACCCATTATAGGGTGTTCACTGATGGAGTCTTTTGTTTGCTTTCTATTTTTTTTTTTATGTAACGGTTTATATTATGTGTTTGATGCGTTGATCAATTTATATAATTTTTTTTTTATTTTATTTTTTATATTATGTTTTGTTGTTTATGTGGACAAGGTTAATAACTGTTAGAATAACTGTTTTTATTTTCATTTTGTTATCACTATCTCTAGATAAAAATATATCCAGGGCAATAGTCACACGTTGTCACTTCACTAAATTTCAATTGAGACTGTGCTATTAAACTTAATTCATTGCTTGTAACTATATTTGCCTCATTACTGTCATACTCTAGAATAACCGCCAATGGTAAAATGTCCTCGGATGTCCATCTTTGAGATTAAATATTTTCCAACAAGATTTTATGACTTCATTTAATACATTGTCTCAAGACTTTGACTCTTTTAAAGTGAAATGTTTTAAAAGTAAATCGGAATTATCAATTGGCGAATTGATTAATTCCAATAAAAGGTCTTCTTTGTAAAAAAGTTTATGGCATTTCGGTCCATGGTTGAATAATGCTTGTGCAGTTGTCCACAATAAGTATAGCTTTGTGTGACAGATTATTTGCAGTTAGAAATGATTGCCACAGTTTGTGGCTGCCCGATCTATTAGCGCAATCCGAATCTCCGTTGGGCGGTCTCCTCCTTAGCATGCAATTATTTTGTATCAGGAAACATTTTCCAAAATAGTGCAGATTCGTCTGCGTTATAAATCTAGCAGTCTACTAAATCCTCAACTTTAACTTTGAAAATCTGGTACTACATTTTTTAAATTTTTGAAGCAATCCATCGCTTGCTTTTAATTCTTTGTCGGTACCATACATATTTTGAAACAGTGATTTGCATTTCTGGTGCAAAATCTCCTTTGTAATTGTTTGGTGACGAGCCCGTTGTTGTTCAAACCAAGTGTATAATCGCTCCTCAAACTCTTTATATTCTGCTTATATGAAATACACGTTGCTATTCTTTACACGTTTGAGTGAAAAAATAATTTAAATAAAAAATCCGGATTACAGACCTGCAATTAATCCGGATTGTAGCCAGTGGCTAGAAAATTCGACCCGGACTACTGGATTAACCGGATTAAAAGCATTCGAATTAGCAAGCTGACACTGTATTTACACTAAAAAAATCGAGTTAACGAAGTATGATTACACAACTATTTGTGGAAATGTTTGAGTGGTTTACGAAACAAAATATAACAACAACTATTTGCGCAAATGTTTGTATCATGGATTGGTACCTTTACCCAAAATTATTTCTTCAAAAGTTTAATAGGGCCTGCACACCTTGCGTATGCGTATTAACAGTTTTTTTCTTTGATTTTTTTTTTTAACAGAAAACTCGCTTCGCACATTTCGATCACTGATTTGCTAATTGCTTGTAGGGATACTGCTGCCGAAAAGTTTAAATTTTGGAACGAGTTCCCCATTGCCAAGAAATGCAATGTAATTCCCAACCGGTTCTCCATACTAATAGCCTTCGTAAGTATCGTGTCTCATTTTTCAATGTGAACTCTTTCTCTAGTAGTACATTGAAAGTTGCATCACCCATTCTCATATAATTTTTAAAATCTGCGGGCTCATTACGCTTCAATGTTAACAATTTGTTATTTGAAAATTTATATCTCGTTTTGCAAAAAAAAAAAATGTCCTTTACTACCACAAATTTCGTCAATTAAAAGCATCGCGAAGGTTTTTGAAATAATTTTGTTACACTATCCGCGCAAGTACACACATACGCTCAAACCGAAAAATACCACATAAAATGAAACTGTATGAAACGGTGGTAACGTGTGCAGCAAATCACCAACTTCTTCGTATAACACGTTGTACGAATCGGTCGCAAGCTTTGCAGGCCCCATTACACTTTTGCATATTGCTAGTTGGAATGCAATCATAAAAAGAGACATAAATTTTTTTAACATGTAAATTCGAAAATGACCATCTTTAAGTTGTAACGCTTTCGTTAAACATGTGCGATATGGATACCATCAACCATCATTAACATAAACTTATTTAAATGCTTTTCATCATAAAAATGTTTTAATCTATAGCGACTAACATTAAAATAAATTGTTATAAAATATGTTTTTATTTTTTTTAATTTGAAATTTATTTTTTATTTCACACTTACAGTTCACTACAGTCGTTTGCACAACTTCACCCAAGATACGTAAAAGTGAAGTTTTTGTGCTCATTCCAGTTTTTAAATCAATTATGCATTATTTTGGATGATCTAACAATACATTAAAAAAAATTGACCTTTCGAATTGTACAAGTGAGCGTCTTCCATTTAGCTATTTAATGTGCACTTTAATATTTTATTGTTGAAAGGGTTACCAGTCATAGCTGAGGTCGAAGACTCTCTGGAACATTAGAGGATAAGGCCGTATCCCAGAATTAAAAAGGTACTGTTAGAAGCATTGGTTGGCTGCCATACATAAGTGGCAAACTGCACCCATTACTTTGTTTCTCAAGTGATTACGCTTTTTCAACTGGCCACTGGTGCGCCCATCAGATAATCAAAGATGTTTCCTTATTTTAGTTATTGATGCTGGAAGAAACTGCACTTTTTGAGGCGTTTATTTTGTTCGCACACCGGTATATTAACTTCCAATTGGCAAATTTATTCATAATTAAGCGTCGTAGACACGATACAGTTCGGTCCATCAAGCATTATGTTATATAAGTGTCATACAACTTATAATTGACTTGGATCAACATCATTATATCTTCTCTTTCCACCTATGTAGAGCAATGTTCAATTGAAAGCGTGTGAGACGTACACATACATGTACTAAACACTATGATAAAGTTCTAAATGCTTGATGAACCCAGTTGTATAAGGCTCTAGACACAATTCAATTTGGTTCTGATTGATTTAGTAAACTCGTACAATTTGAGTGCTATCAATTATTCTCTTTGACCATCATCGTTCTCTCTATGACCATGATGCTAGTTCATTTACGTCTTCACAAAGTAAGTGTGAAAGAGACAAAATTTAGGTAAATGCTCACATATATGAAATATTTGAAGTGAACAGATGTGGGCGCTATTAGGAAACATTTGTGAAGTGAAATATTGAGAGAAAATAAATTTTTATCCGCTATTGACATTGTTCGAAAGAGAAGAAATAATGATGTTGATCCAACTCAATTGTATGTTGTACGTAACACATGTACACGAATGCTTGATGAACCAAATTGTATCGTGTCTAGTGCGCTTACATACATAAAACACAGCCGTTCTTGTTGAAGATTGCATCACTTTCATATTGCAAAGTAATAGTCATGTCCAGTTGTTGTAGCCGCGGTCGTGCACATGTGATAGAAATAGTGAATCTTGCGGAAGGTGAAGTGGTTCAGCAAAGCCTCGTGTTAATTAAAGGACGCGTCCGCCCATTGTGTTCAAGCATTAAGCAACAACTCCGCGCGACCCTCAGCATAAAAGTAACAAATTCTGATGACCGCCCAATTCACAAATCCCCAACAATAGTAACGGAACAACTGACACAGATCTCAGCTGCAGGTGAATACAAATTGTTATTTGATTTGGAGCAAGATCTACATGTGGAAGAAGCGATAATCCCGGTAGAAACAACGTACATTATACTTTTGCGCTATTGTGATGCAGAACTACAATTTATATTTTTGTACAAGTGTCGCTTAAGTCACTATCGTTTGCAGCCACTTTATTTAGTTTGCAAAGACACACCAGTGACACCAGAAGAACTTAATGCAAGCTGTGAACTTGTTGACTTAAATCTACGCTTGATACAATGCATTTATTCATACAAACTTCGCTCTGCTGGGTTTCCCAATTGCACATTTACGCTAAACGGTTGTAAAATATTTCACACCCAACTAAGTTCTGCTGCAGCATACCGGAGCAGTGAAAACGAATTGTGGCATTATTTTGCAAAAGAAATCTTATCATCCGGTATTTGGGGTCAAGAAATAAATTTAAAGTTTGTCGCATTTATTGGTTGCACTGTGTATGATGGTAAAACAGTTGTTGCCAGCGGTGATTATTCCTATGCAAATATACGAAACCATTTAAAAGGTAACGCAGCCCTTGGTGGTGGTGGCTTGGCGCTCTTTGGAAGTGGTTATTTTTATGCGTGGCCACGTTTTTTTAATGAAATCGATGATTGTATACGCAGTACCAAACGTGTGGACCTGTCGCGTTTTCCAGATGAAAGTAACTATCGCCGCACTTATGGCGGTGTGTATGCAAGCACTTTAGGTGCTGTCTGCCATGAGATTGGACACTGCTTTGGTCTTGGTCATACGAAAGATGGTGTCATGGGTCAAGGCTTTGATTATTTAAACCGCGTACTCACCGTTGATGAGTGTACTGAGATTCTCCCATGTCGTATTGTGCATCAGAATAAGATAGCAAATCAAATATTGACGTTTCGACCAAGGTTTACCCAATTAAAACCATTAGAAGAACGTACCAGAAATAAGTTTTTGGACAAATATTACGAACAGCGTGAAAACGATTGTTTTTATTTTACACGTAATTGTGCTATCATACTTGGGCAGCACAAGTGGTTACGTGATGATCAATTGGCACGTATACAAAACGAAAGATCGGCTTTAACACCAACAGCGGCAACACGCGTATATTTTGCATCCTCAACAGCAGAGATCATATCAAATGTACCTTTGCGACTTATTGAATTACGTAGTAATTTAAATAGCTTGGTAGCACACTATGTAGAATTTACAAGTGGCAAAGATTATTGTTTCAAATTGCCACAATCACTGTGTGATCTTGTTATAATCCACAATAGCCACTATATTTTTGTATTAACTAACGACGGTGAAACCAAACATCTGACGAACGCTAAGCAAAATTAGATAACTACGTGCATATACATACATATGTATATATAATATAATACTCTTTTATCCTAACCAATAGATGTGATTTGTGATTTATCTTGTTATTAGGCTAATGTGTTTTTAGGTTACAGAACTTACGTTAATCTTTTACCATTCAACGCGTGGTCGCGTAGCACTTGGTGGTTAATTTCAGCACCCCACAATATACCCAAGTCGTCTTATATTTTACTGAGAAAAAAAGTTTAAATTTCTACCAAGACATGACTTCAAACAAATTGTATCACATGAAGTACTAAAACCGTTAAAAAGAGCAAACAAAAGTTTCCAAAGACCCTTTCTATATATGAAACTCTCTTATGAGACTTATTGTAGATTTTTCTTTGTCAAGATATTCTGCTTCTCAAAAGATTTTAACTTTATAAATATAATTAATATAATAATTTCTTAGAGTCGAATGCATTTAGTTAGTTCTTTTATATAAAATTAAATTAGTACTATTTTAATTTTATATGTATTTATTATTATTTTAATTTATTGTTCATTTTTATTTGTTAAAATTAATTGTTACTTATTTCATAAGTTAATTATGCAATTAATAATAATTAATTTAAACAAATAAGAAAAAATATATACACTGGCATGCACTTGAATAGGGACAAGGATTTTGAAATGAAGATACAACTAATTAACTTAAAAAAAACGAAATCAATTTAAATATTTTTTCATGATTCAATGGTTTATTGTTTATTAAGTACAAAAAATAAATCTTTGCTAAATCATGAGGATTTAAAAAAAAAAAATTCTCTTTTAGAGCTCTTTAAAAAATGAGTACTTTTTATCGCCAACTTGAATAGGGACAAAGACTTAAAATTGGTAAATCTCTGGTTTATTTGTATTTTTATTAATTACTAGCCCCGGCAAAAGTTGCTCTGTCCTATCCTAAATGATATTTGTGAAGAAGAAAATGTAAAGTTAAACTATTGCAATAAATGATTTTTTTTATTTACATAATTGTGTTAATATCAACAAATATGTACAAAATTAAGTTTCAGTATTTCGTACACTGCAATACTGTATTATATTTTCATTGTAATGCTTTATGATGGATAATATTTTTTGTTCGAATCCCTAGCGCATAAACAAACCAATCTGATGGTTTTCCTACACGGGACTAGGCAACATACAATTGGCCATGCGAGAAACATGGGTTTTCAAGGTTAATACCGCAAATATTCAATGACTATACCTGTGATTTATTAATGGTCATAGCCGCACTTGGAACTGCAATCGTTTAAATTGAAACGGTATATATATATTAGCGGGAATCATTGGGATGCGTGGTATTAAAACCTTTTCTCCTTGATACATTCCGTGAAGAATTGTTGCTTAGCCAATATAGCTCGTTCATTTAACCAAATATATTGTCTGTAATTTGGACCAACGTTTGGGAACACCTTTTAAATGAGTTTGATTTTTGTTTCAGTGAACTGAAAAAAATTGTCAGGTAAGAAAACGCAGCTAGTCAATACGTTTATAGGTAATTTTCCAGCAGTTGTTTTGAAAATATTTCTCCACATCGATCATTTTACAACTCGACATGCATATTCGTGCTTAAATTTAAAATCTTGACGTGTTCTCACAAAACAGAGGATATAGCATGCACTAAGTTCATTAGCTGACTTTGACCGTGGGATAACAGGCAATGTTCTACGAAAACTTCCTGCTAAAATAAATCATTGCGCCACGAAATAGGTCATTGTTCTGCAGATGTTGCATGGTTTGGTCTAAAGCCACCAAAGATTTTTTATGTGCCATTCATCACACGCTATCAATTTACATTGCGTCAAAACCTTCACCATTGTAGAGTTCTTCGAAATGTTGCAAAGCGGAGTTTCATTTTCTTTGTATATTCAACGGCAATTTTAGTGCTGAATGAGCTGTTGACCGCCTTCCAACAAAGTTGCTGCAATGCCTGATGAAGCAAGTGTGAGTGCAATTTCGTTGTGTAAACGAATTGTTGCTAAAAGTAACTAAATTAAAAAAGTTTTTCCTGTACCACCGGGAGCGTCTAAACAGTTTATTTATTTTTATTTATTATGACTGCTAACATTAAGTAAATTTAGAGTTAACAGGAAAGATATAGCACTAGCTGCTAGGGCCTTTGGCTAAGCGTCTAAACAGTAAATCCCTCCAGTTATATACATATCATTTACAACTTTCACAAGTGTATCATATTTTTTTGTTGGCTGAACAGCGGAAGATTTATTTGAACTAATTCTGTTAAAGCATCGAGATCGTATAGTATTTCGCGCTGCAACACTTGATTGATGATGTCGTGCCTTATCGTGCGATTGGGTGTTGCGGTCATGCCAAATTCAGATAATGCTTTGTTGAACAGCATTAACCACATGTTCTCAATTAATAATAAAGCCTCGTTTAAAATTTCTTCACTGACTTGTAAATTTTGATATCCCTGTTCTAGTGCGTATTTGATGCAAGATATCGTCAAACATATTATCTTTGTATTTCATGCATAATTCAACTGGTTTTGATGGGTAGCATGTTGATATAATTATACAAAACAATGTTCGAACTTGATGAGCTTGTGAACAAATTACAGCATAATGAAGAGTTTGATCCCAATGAGTTTCTTTTTCTAACAGTTGGAAGCATTGGCAGGCTTCTGTAAGAGCCACACAATTCATCATTAACAGTTCGTAAATGTTGGGCCTCGAACATTGACTAATATTAATCGCAAATAAAAACATTTATCGTTGCTTGGGTGGACTGAATAAATTAGACCTATTGCATCGGTGGAATATACATTTTGGTAACCTGGAACAGGATTTCCTTGTTTCCGTCGTTGAAATTTCTTTAAGGATTAATTCCAAGTATAAAATTTCGGCATTTTGGAGTATAGCTGTGTTTTGGCGCATTTCAAAAAAATTTCTCAAGGTTGTGATAGGTGGTTGAATAGCTCGTTGTAATACGTTCTATGCCGTGAAATAAACTCTTTGACCATTTTCTAAGTGTATAGCTAGGTGAACAACAGTGTTTCATGAATAGGAAAAGAAAAAATGCGAACAATCCAACGATTATCAATTTCAATTTCTTTTTGTAATTGTTAATCTTCCATTGACTGCAGTAGATCGGTGACGATACAGTGGATAACTATCATTTCCAGTCATTGTTTCTGCTAGTAATGGCCGATGATAACGCTTTGAACATTTATCCACCATGCTGGAGAATTGTGATTAAGTGTTCCACAATGAAGTCCATTAAAGATTTCAGTTTTTTTTTTGAAGACTCTTGCCGTAATGTCATGCCGATCAATGGGTGATTGGCCAGGAAACAACTCATGCTTAATTTCTATCTACTGCGAATGAACGTGAATGTGATGTATAAATCTGCTGTGCCATAATGATGAACATATGATATGGTATCTTGAGCGTCTTCATGCATATGTCGAGGACTTCCAACATATGTTGCTGGAAGAATTGTCCGGCCGACATTCTCTGCATTTCCATCAGTATTAATTGCTTCTCGAATGTGAATATACTGTTCAGAACGGAGTTTTGGTTTGGTAAGTACCTGTGTTTGAAGATAGAGGACGTTCCTGAGTAAATTTAGTGTTATCATCGTGTGCTGTCATCTACTAGACGATGCTAATACAAATTTTAGACTGTTTGATAGGTTAGGTTAGTTTGGCAGCCATCCGAGTCAGACGACAGTTAGATATTGGTTAGATTTAAACTTGAGCGAACATCTGTTTTTGATGAGGAGCGACGAGAACGTCCGGTAGACGTGGTTACCGAGGAAATCATTGAAAAAGTCGACATGATTCTTGCTGATCGACGAACGAAAGTGCGCGAAGTAGCAAAGGCCGTAGGTGTGTCGACCGGAACGGCATTTAATATTTTACATGATAAGTTAGCGATGAAAAAATTATCGACCCGATGGGTGCCGCGATTGGTCACGCTGTACAACAAGCGAATTCGACTGTTAACTGCGAAGCAGTGTTTGGGGCAATTTAAGCGAGATCTGATCTTTTTGCGTCGAGTTATCACCGTTGATGAAACCTGGATTCATCATTATACACCAGAAACTAAGCAACAATCAAAACAATGGATCTGCACCAAAGAAGACGAAGACGGTCCCATCGGCCAGTAAGGTCTTGGCGACGATTTTTTGGGATGCGAAGGGCGTCATCTTCATGGATTTTTTAGAAAAAGGAAAAACGATCACTGGGCAATACTACAGTAAGTTATTTGGACAGCTTCGACAAAAAATTAAAGGAGACACGGCCGCTTTTGGCTTTGTTCATCACGATAACGCACCAGCACGTTCATCTGGTGTTGTCTCCGCCAAACTGCATGAATTGCGTTATGAATCAGTGCCACACCCCCCGTGTTCACCCGATCTAACTCCCTGCGCCTTTTTCTTGTTCGACAACTCCTATTTTTTGGAGGTGTTAAAAAAATGGAAGGAACGTTGGGAGAAGTGTATCTTTCTAAAAGGGGATTATGTTGAAAAATAAAAAACATTTATTTTGGAAAAAATGGTGTCTTCATTTCTAACACGGGTACTTAATGAACCGCTCTCATATATATCGACAACATGTTGGTGAAATAATCGTCGACATTTCAAGATACAATTATATTCATTTACAAGAATCATCAGACGGTATGAATAATAGTTCAATGAACTGGTTTTATTTTATTGGTTTCGGTACCTGAAATGTTTCAATGACAGTGATTGAACTTGCAAACAATCCATATACCACAGTAGCAGATACAAAATCTGCATTGGGACAATAAATTTTTAATTACCTGTATCGGGATTAATCATCTTGATGGAGAATTGATAACAATCTTCACCTAGCCAAAATATGATGGGCTATTCAACGCTACCGAGTTGAAATTCAGACTCTTAAGTACTTGCCATGTAATTCAACGCTATTACTTCCAGAAATGGAGCAGCAGACTAAAATAATGTTCAGTAGATATGTTTGAAAATCGCTGTGTTTTTTAGGTCTCCATAATATCAACTGAAAGCACACATCCCGTTCATCCATAATGAACTGGAGATATATTTTCACAATATCCTCTATTAATGTGAATCTGTGTAACCGAAACAAGGGGAGTGTCGTTATCAACGCGTGCTGTATGGTTGGACCAACCATTAGTACTTCATTTAATGATTTTTCTGATATGCTCTTTGCCGAACAGTCAAATAAAACACGTAATTTTATTGTTAGGCTTTGTAGTCTTAAAACACATTGATGTGGTATGTAAATATGCGGCTCAATCATCTTTACAGGTGAAATAAAAGACATATGATTGAGAGCTATGTATTCATCCATCAGAGCGACATATGCCGCTCTCAGATGATCATCGCGATCAAGTTTCCTCTCCAATAATTTGTAGCGCTTTAATGCCATATCGTAAGAGTTTTTTAGTTTAGCTGGTGATGTGACTTGAGCACGGCCATCAGTTCGTAGTGCCACTGTTTTGCAGAAATGCCTTTCGCAATAGACTTCTTCCTTAAGATTGGATGTATTTGTTTGATATTCTTGAATTTCATCTGACCCACGGTGCCTCCGAATATCCAACCATATGCTGTATTGGGGAGGCATGGCATGTTATACTGCCATCACATATAGCGTCAAAAAAGCTTTCGGTGTTTACTAGAATGTAGCTTTTTGAATTTAAATAAAATTATGGATGGGTAAGTGCCATTTTTGACGGTAGATTCCGCTTCCAGATCTTGAGTCTATCCTGCGATTGTGTTGCGCAAATCCTTTTGATAATGGCGAATGTCGATGACCACTCAAAGTTTGTACATCGTGATTCAAGTGTTGTAATTAACCATCTGCCTGATATCAGATACTACTTAGTTCTTCGTATACACTTGGTTTGTTGAGTTGTAAACGGTTCGCAGTTTCCTCTGTAATGAAATTGATTTCGAATTGAGTAAATCGCGAACTAGATGAAGTTATCTAAATTTCTCCTTTATTTGAACGAATGCAGTTGGTGCTATGACTTTTCTAGCTGTATTAGCTAAGAGACTAAAACCTTGGGATGGCCATCTGTCTACTCCCAAATAATATGATTTATTAGAAGGAATGAACTTATGTAGTAGAGAATGATGATTACAAACATTACATCTTGATTTGGATTGTCAATCCCTAATTTGCTGTGCCTTTCTTAAACAAGTGTAACAAAGACATGATCTTTTGTCATATGTTAATATCTTTCTTTTAATGGGATATTTGAAAATGATTTACAACTAGATATACAATGCGTTGTTGCATGGCAATATGAGAATACAGAACTTGTAGTAACAAATGCTTTTGATGAATTTTTAATCTTTGGTATGGTACCCGATAGGTTTACATGATTTGGGATTCGCTTTTGCGTTTCGAAGAATGTACAACGAACATTGAGAATGTTGCAGCAATCCTCCCATCAAACTTCGTTTTGGTCTCCGGATTCACTTTGCTTAGTAGAATGTGGATCATGACGTTGTTCATAATGTCCTCGGCAGATCCAATGGTGGGAAGTGACCCACATATTGCCAATGCGCGGTATCGACAAGCTTCTGTAGCGATGTTGCTTCAGGTTGTGTCATCATGGGCAAAGAATACAAATTCTCTATACATTGTCGAAATATCAGTACATCGTTGTCATATCTCAGTCCTAATCGTTCCCATGCTTTGATGTAGTTGGCTTTCGTAAGTTGAAACGATTGTACAACTTCAAGTACTTCCAGATAGGCAATCAATTAGATAATTGAACTTGTCGATGATTAGAATGGACGCTTCGCTGTGAACCAAGTTCGTGAATGAACTCTTGCATCTTTTGAAATGAATGTATTTATCATCGAAACTTAGCAATTGCAATTTAACTAAACAGTTTACATGAGTGTTTCCAGTTATTAATGTTGAGTTGAGCAATGTTGATATATGTTTATTGCTATACCGTTTTTCTAACAAAGAAAGATTTCGACTTTTGTAGCAATGAATAACTCATCTAGTTCGGCTCGATTAATGTTGAGTTGAGTAATGTTGATGTATGTTCATTGTTATGCCGCTTTTCTAACAAAGAAAGATTTTGACTTTTGTAGCAATGAACAACTCATCCAGCTCGGCTCGAGAAGTATCACTGGCGTCCAAGTCATCTATTTATGTTTGAATCTGGATCAACTGACGATAATGCGACTCCAGGATATTAAGTCTACAATCCAGAACATTAGCTTCTTCTAGCCTACCATCAGTGACAACTTTCTGTTGTATTTTTTTGATGTGCTTCTCAATCACCATACGTTGAGCACACAAAGAAGTCAATTTTACGAGAGTGGATTCTGTCTTACTCATGATAACCCTACCTAACTTTTACTAACACTATGGCTTTTCTCAAAGAGTATATTTATACATAAGTACTTGCAATTTATGTTTGTATATCTGGTATATGTGCTATCCAGGTGTGTGTTTTTGAAGTGAAACTTCTTAAGCGGCATTGGGCAAAAATTTAGTATAAAATTTTGAATGGAAAAATACAAAATGTATCGTTTTTCGATTCCTGAATCTCATGATCTACTGTAGGTAGAGTCTTCCCATATCCCCAACAAATAATAAAATTGTTGGAAAATCCACCGGAAAACCCTCAATAAAGAGATTACATTTCCACAACAACAACAATATACAGTTTATGTGTACAATATTGTTTATAACAACAACAAGCATGCAAACAGCTTGTGTGTTGTACAAAAACAAGCGAATGTACGAAAAGAGAAAACGAGAAACACACGAAGCTGTATTGTGTTTACTTATGCTCTAGTTTGTGGACAAGAGGGGGGCAAACGTAAACATACGTGGGCGGTTCATTAAGTACCCGTGTTTGAAGAAAGAGAACGTTCTTGAGTAAAGTTAGTGTTATCACCGTGTTTTGCCATCTATCAGACGACGCTAATACATATTTCAGACTGATTGATAGGTTAGTTGCGATTTGGCAGCCATCCGAGTCAGACGTGTTTCGTAAATTTCGCTAAGATGGAAAAAGACCAGTATCGTTCAGTAAATCGCTTTTTGTTTTTGGATGGGAAAAAATGCGAGGAGATAAAAGCAAATTTGGGTGCTGTTCAGGGGGGCACGTCGCCATCTATGACCACAGTTAGATATTGGTTCAACAAATCAAACGTGGGGAATGAGGAGCGACCACGACGCCCGGCAGACGTAGTTACCGAGGAAATCATTGGAAAAGTCTACGACATAATTCTCGCTGATCAACGAACGAAAGTGCGCGAAGTAGCAAAGGGCTTAGGTGTGTCGACCGGAACGGCAATTAATATTTTACATGATAAGTTGGCGATGAAAAAATTGTCGGCCCGATGGGTGCTGCGAACGATTTTTCGCATCGAGTTATCACTTGATGAAATCTGGATCTATCATTACACACCAGAAACTAAGCAACAATAAAAACAATGGATTTCTCCCGGTGAATCTGCAACAAAAAAGGCGAAGACAGTCCCATCGGTTGGTAAGGTCATGGCGACGATTTGTTTGGGATGCGAAGGGCGTATTGTATATAACAGAACATGGGGTTTTTAGAAAAAGGAAGAACGATCAGTGGACAATACTACAGTGAGTTATTGGACCGCTTCGACAAAAAATTAAAGGAGACACGGCCGCATTTGACAAAAAAAGGTGCTGTTTCATCACGATAACGCACCAGCACATTCATCTGGCCAAACTGCATAAATTGCGTTATGAATCGCTGCCGCACCCCCGTATTCACCCGATCTGGCTCCCTGCGACTTTTTGTTGTTCCCTAACATGAAGAAATGACTTGCTGGAAAAAAATTTAGCTCAAATGAGTAAGTCATCGCCGAGACAGAGGAGTATTTTGGAGAGTTCGACAAATTCTATTTTTAGGAGGGGTTAAAAAAATGGCAAGAACGTTGGGAGAAGTGTATCTTTCCAATCATAGTCCCCATGTTGAAGAAAGAAAAACTTTTTTTTGAAAAAAATTGTGTCTTCATTTTTAACACGGATGAATGAACCGCCTGATGAAACAATTGACGACATTTCAAAATTTGGTTGTCTTCGTTTATACGGAGAATGAGACGGTATGTATAAAAATTCGTGGAAATGACTTTTTTTGTTCGTTTCTTGGCCTGTAATAGATTCATATACTTTATGTAGGAATCTAAATAAAAACCAGTTTATAACGGCAGTAGATTTAGGATCATTTGTGACATTAGTTGTTTTATCCTTGCATTAATAAATAGATAAATAAGCGCTTAACTCTTTGGCACTTTTCCTGAGGGGGCGGTCAAAAAGAAAGAAAAGGTACAGAAAGGAACGCCTCATTGTGAATTGAACTATCTGCAGATTTGTATGCTGAATGTGTGCGCTTTATGTTCTGATGACGGTCTTTGTTGCTATGTCTTTGTGCTGATCATTGGGTACGGCTCCCTCGGGGGAGTATCGTGGTGGCTGTGCTTGAAACCCAAATCGCGGGTAGAGTTAGCTTGCTAGCTCGCCGTGGAGTTGCGGTATACAACCAAAAATGCGGTGTGTCCCCACAGCAAAGAGGCGTAAGATAGTCCTCGACTCATCACGAAGGGGGAGTCATACTAAACAGCCTAGTATAACTCGAATTTGGTACTTGCGGATTTATCCAAGAGGACGCCGATTGACATATTCGATCTAGTGCTTTAATGCATCGTGATATTGAGTCTTAACGACAGGTAGTCACGTCAAACAAACGACTTAAATGACCCCGTTTCGTATACATAACAATTTTGACAATTCACAAAGACAAAAGAAGAATTGATTTCGAAAGTGTTTCCAAATATTGGCGCAAATTACACAAACTGTGCTTGGTTAAGTGAACGAGCAATTTAAGCTGTCAAAAATAAGGATGTACATGATTTGAATATAAAAATTCAAAACCAAATTCATGAACAAATGCGTTCATTTAAGTCGTTCGATTCTATTACCGATCCAAATGAAGTCGTCAATTATCCAACTGATTACTTAAATTCATTGGATTTTCAAGGATTACCGCCACACTATTTACAGATCAAAGTTGGCTCAGTGATAATCAAGTTACGAAATCTGAATCATTTGAAATTGTGCAACGGAACAAGACTTGCTGTTAAAAATATTATGCAAAAAGCTACTTTGATTATAGGAAAGTACTTTAATTATAGGAAAATTCAAAGGCGAGGATCTGCTTATTCCAAGAATACCACTTATACCAACTGACTTTCTTTTTGGTCTTAAGCGCATCCAGTTTCCGATGCGCTTTGCTTTCGCAATGTCAATTAATAAATCTCAAGATTAATTGCTAGAAGTCTGTGGAATTGCCATGTTTTTCGTAAGGCCAGTTGTTTGTAGAAAAACTACAAATATTGGCATTACAATAGAGTACTTATTTCGTATGCTGCAATACTTTTGCTTAAGCATTTTCAATGCAATGTAATGCTTTATAGGGGACTATATTTTTAGTTCGATTATCTGGTGCATATATACGTGCAAACAAAACTGATTGTATTCCAATATACAATTGCCCATGCCCAAAAAAATGTACAATTTTCACTTCACTAAAAAATAAATAAACAGAGGTGAAAAGGGGTTAAGAGAACACTGTTGGGTATTCTACTGCAGGTTTTATGAGCCAAATTCCTACTCTCACGTTCTCGTTGTGCACCTCGGGCAACGTGAGCAACCTATGGAGAGAGGCAGTCTTTGACCTACCAGGAACCTAAGGTCACGGCCAACGAGAGAGGGAGCTAAAAATCTAAAACCTATTTGGTCTTTGGTTGATCGTTGGGCTAACAACCCACATCATAAAAACTATCATGTTACGAAACGTTCACAGCCTCGGATAAGCAAAACGATTAACGGCAAACGACTCCTGCAATGAAAAAGGACAAAGGAATTGACTCGGAACTTGGAATGATCGAACTTTACTGAGGGTTGGTGCTATGCATGAAGCGGCAACACAAATGCTTAAAGTAAACGTCGACATCCTCGATTTACAAGAACTGCGTTGGAAGGATCAAGGCGAAATAAGAAAAAATGATTATCGGCTCTTTTAAAGCGGGATGCCAAACAAGAATGGAGTACTTGGCACTGGCTTTATTGTATCGAAAAAAATGTTTAAACAGCTGCTAAGTTTTTCACCTATGAATGAACGCCTGTGCTCCTTGAGGATTCAAGGAAAGTTCAATAATATAACTATACTCTCAGCATATGCTCCGACAGAAGATGCAACAGATCTAGCAAAAGACAGATTCTACTCCGACCTGGAATGCACTATTAGCAAACTATGTTCCTACGACAACATCATCATTCTAGGGGATTTCAATGCTCGTATCGGCAAAGAGAAGCATTTCAAGGACGTCGCGGGTTTCCACTCCCTGCACGACACCACCCCGCCCAATGGTGAAACGCTTTGCCATTTCGCCAATTGCATGGATATGTTCCTAAGTAGCACATCTTTCGCACACAAAAACATCTACAAAGGGACTTGGACTATCCCAGGCACATCGTTAGTGAACCAGATAGATCACGTCCTGATATCCAAACAATGGAAGTCATCAATAACAGATGCACACACTTGCCGCAGCGCAAACGTAGACAGCGATCACTTTCTTGTGAAGGCAAAATTCAAGCATAGAATCACGACAAGACAACAGCAGACCGAAGTGGAACCTGGACAGATTGAATAGTACACACGTTGCCCCGCTATTCCAGAAAGTGTTTACCCACCAATATAACCCAAGCACTCAAGATGACAATGTAAACACGGAATGGCAGAGTATTCAAGAGCGCTATTACCACAGCCGCAGAAGAAGTTTTGGGTATAGAAAGAAAAAGCAAAAACTCGGACTGGTTTGATGCCGCATGTAAGCTTGCAATAGCAAAGAAGAACTAGGCAAGAGCAAAGTTGCTCAATAGGCTTACAAGAGTAAATAAAGAAAATTATAAATCTAAGAGAGTATATGCCACAAAACTATGCAGAAAAAAGAAACGAAACGCCCTCAAACTGGATCTGGAAGCGATGGTCGAAGACTATAACTGCAAAAGCCTCTATCACAAGCTCAAACAGCAGACAAGAGCCTTTCAACCACGATCTACTTCATGCAAGTGGCCGTCCTCAAAAAAGCATGGTCGCTTATAATCCACCAGTGACGAAAGCCAGGGGACGTCCAAAGTTCCAATGGTTGGACCAAGTCATCTCAGACTTGAAGAAGATGCGAATAAAAAATTGGAGAACGGAAGCTTAAAACCGTAGCGCCTGGAAGAAAATTATGAACGAATTTAAAGTTCACACCGAACTGTAACGCTGCCTGATGAATATGAATAAAATAAACAGCTGATTGATGTACACAAACACATATTCGTTTTCAATAAGACCACAAAACGACGCACGTATAAATAACTAAACAAAAACTTTTCTGAGTCAAACTGGTTTCAGTGAAAACCATTTCGCGTGTCTTATAAACGTAGTAATAGCTTGATAGAAGATGGACAGTTAGATTTTATGCGATTACAAGGTCATACTGTAAAAGGAAGATTTTGTCTAATATTTATACCCTACATTTTTACAAGGTACACCACCCTTGCGATGCCAGGCCAGGCTGCTAGTTGAAAATAAAATCAGTGCTTCAGAACAAAAACAATAATTATAGATATAACATTTTATGAATGAATACTATCGCATAGGACATTAACATATTTAAGTAGATATGGACATCATTAATACAAAAAATAAAAATTATGCAGTAAAACTTAATGAAATGATATTATATTGGATTTTATGGTATATGTTGATTGACCTAAGGCAGTGGTTCCCGACATTTTTTTGACCAGGGCCCACCTTAGTTTCATTATTATTAGCAGGGACCACAAGTTTAAAAAATAAACAGTATCAATCTAAAAATATTTTTTGATCGAAACGTTAACGTAAACATCATTAATCTTAAAATTGAAAAGTAACATTAACTAACAGGACAATAATTGAAATCATATAGTATCTCTTAGCAGATAATTCAATTTGCATCAATGAGATTTTTGAGCTTGGATCTTCTGAACAAGTTTCTTTCTTTGGGTAATTTTTCCCTCAAAGATACACGCATATCATCACTTGCTTTCAATTGATTTCTTTAACTATGTATATCTTACTTTGGTCTTTCTTTCGTTAATTATGAGACCTATTTTTATCGCATTCTCTTCGATGCTGTTGAAGGCTTCGTTGAGGTCGATATGATTTCTATATCGTCGGCATATGCTCATAATTGCACCGATTTGTAAAAGATGGTGCCTTTGACGTTTATTTTGGAGTCTCTGATGACTTTTTCCAGTGCCAGGTTAAGAAGGAGGCAAGAGAGACCATCTTTTTGACAGACACCAAAGTGAGTTTCGAGCTCACTAGAGTTTTCATTCCTAACTCTCACAACATTTTTTACTTTTGTTATATTAGCTTTTGTTAGTCTAATTAGCTTCGCTGGGATAAAAAATTCTTTCATCGCCGCAATAAGTCCAACTCTCCTGATTCTATCATACGCTGTTTTAAAGTCAATAAAAAGGTGTAAAGTCGTGACATTTTTTCGAGTTTTCTCTAAGATCTGTTTGACAATGTTTGGTCAATCGTTGATTTGCCAGCTCTAAATCCTGCTCTAATTCCTACTATCTTGTCTGCATATGGTTGGAGTTTATAGCGTAGTAAACTAGAGAAGACTATATATTGTGTTTAACAGTGTGATCGGGCGATAGTTCTCACATGACAATTCATCGTCTATTTTATGTATCGGACATATGACTCCTAGTTCGAAATTCTCCGGTAGTACTTCGTCGTCCCATATTTTTATATTACTTTATAAATTTCTATCAGATTTGCGTTACCCATTTTTTTTATTACTTCTGCCGGAATTTCGTCAGTGCCTGTTGCCTTATTATTCTTTATATCTTCAACTGTCGTTTTGAATTCTTCATATGTTGGAGTTTCGACTCTTTCTTCGTCGTTATTGTCTGCTAAGACCTTATCATCTATTATGTCCTGTTGCAAAGACGGATTATTTAGAGATTTGTCGAAGTGTTCTATCCATCTGGTTAGAATGTCTCCGTTTTCTGTGAGTATATTGCCATCTCTATCTTTGCAGTAGCACGTTCTTGGGTTAAAGTCGTCTTTGCCCGTGTTGATAGTTTTGTAAAAGCATCTTGTCGCATGCCCATTATACGAATTTTGGGCGTCTTCTAAAATAAGATCGTTGAATTGTTTTTCTTCACGGTGTATCTTTTTATATTTTTCATTTGCTGCTCTAGTTTTTCTCTGGATCAGTTGTTGGTAGGCTTCATTTTTCTTGTCTGTTGTTCGAACCAATGATTACGCTTCTTCTTTAGCGCGTGTCCTAGTACTTCAGTATCTACTTTCATTATTAATTCTCTTTGTTTATTTCATCTTTCCGATATATATCCTATGGTTGTTGTTCCTCTAAGGCCCCTTTGTAGTGACGTTTTGAATTCATTGCAATATTCGTCTTTAGTTTGTCTATGTTTAGTATTTTAAAAATACAGTTTGATTCTTTTTTTGCGTTTGCTACGCGAGTTCCTATTCTTTTGCCCACTAGGAAGTGATCGGAGTCGATGTTAGCTCCGCAGTATGTCCTTACATGCATCAGGCTTGACATATGTCGAGAATCTATTAGTATATGATCTATTTGGTTGAGAGTGTTCCCATCTGTTGACCTCCATGTTTGTTTGTGCCATCCTTTGCCTCGTCTGTCTTATCTTCGGTAGGTGCATGAACGCTGATAATACTGATATTGTGGAATTTTGATTAAGGCGCATTGATAACTTGTGATCGGGCTCTGACCTGCACCAGGAAACCTGTGCCGCATATATGAAGTTATTGATGTCCATTAAAATAAAAATCTGCGTTCTTTTTATGGACTATGCCACTTCCAGTCCATCTTAATTCTTGTATAGCCACTATGTCCGCTTTATATTACATTATATGACATTATAGTTTCGGTGAATTGGTGTAGCGCTTTGCTTTTATACAAAGATTGCACATTCCACATAGTTTTAAATCGTAGTCTTTTATACGTTTGCCGGTCTTTCTTCGTGAATTAATATTTCTCATCCGAGGCTCTGTTGAAGCTGCCGTAGCAAAGTGTTTTTTAACGGTGATGTGTTTCCAGCCCCGCGACCAACCCCCATTTTGGAGAACCAATATTCCTGTGTTGTCTGCTATACTGACCCGGTTTCCCACTGGGGTTGGTTACCCAATTTTCTACCGAGTTGCTCAATGTGACGGGGTTCACCACGAGAAGGTGACACTAGGTATTGGATGGGAGAGGCTATGAGAGGCCGTATACCTCATTTATTGTGCATTTGTACTTGGGTCTTATTATGGCCTGTCGTATGTATCTCATAAACCGTAATAGATAGACAGATAAAATTTTCACAGAATTTGATTTCTATTGTAATAATAAAAATATGAAAGCTTAAATAAAGTTAAAAAATTAAAGTGGTCCTCACACAAAAAAAAACTTCTAATATCTTTGGTTTCGGTACAATGAAATTTAACATTGGCATCATTGTCATTGCTTTGCTGATTAAAGTTTAAGCAAAAAATGGCGGTAGTGTGTAAGCTTGAGTGTACGAGTTCGAATCTAGCGCCAGCAGTCGACTGTTTTTTTTATTTTATTTATACTTATTTAACTAAAACTAATACCAACAAACAAACCATAAAGAAAGAATCTTCAACTATGCCGAAGATGTAGTACTCTTCACGCAGCCCCTAAGGAACTTTGTTTGTATGGGAGCTATCCTGTAATTCTAGAATCTTGAAATTTACACAGTATATATATGAATCAGAAAATAATTAAATCCAAATTTCAAGTTGATACCATAAAAAACAAAAAAGTTTATCTAATAAGAACATGGATTTGAGTAGGGGGCTTGTATGGGAGGTACCCCTCCTGATAGTCTGAGGGTCTTGAAATTTTCGTGGCTAATGTATATAGGTCAGACACTTCCAGTTTTCAAATTTTAATTTCGATAGCACAAAAAACAAAAAAGTGTTTCTAATAAGAACGTTAATTTAAATGGTGGTTTGTGTGGGACGTACCCCTCCTGGTAGCCATGAGATCTTGAAATTTACATGGTTGGTGGATATAGACCACAAACTCAGTATCCAAATTTCAGTTTGATCGAACCAGAAATAACAAAATTTTTTTTTTTTTTTGGAGGTAATCCTCTCAGTGGTCTGATTCGGCTCGTTTCGACAAATGATTTGTCCGGGGTGAAAAGAAACCTAAGTACAAAATTTCATCTCTCTTGTTCAAAAACTGAGGGACTAGTTTGCGTACAGACGGACATGGCTAAATCAATTCGAGCTGATCAAAAATATATATACAATACTTTATGTGATCTGCGATGTCTGTGTGTTACAAACTTCATGACAAATTTACAATACTATTCACTCCCGTTTTCTAATCAGTTGAGTTAAGTATTTATTATTTTGTTATGTATATAATAATATTTAATGTCATAAATAAATTGATTCGCTATGAAAACCCAATTTCTTTGTGATATTCTGTTTATTTTTATTACAGCTTATCGTGGTCGCATTGATAAGATATCGAAAAATATGAAAATTGATTTGAGTATGCTATTAAGGAATACCCAACTTAACTTTTTATACTCTTCACGTAGTGAATAGTATTTAATATATATAAATTGTATATATATAAGTCCTACAGACGTTTTGATTTAGCTATGTCAGTCTGTCCGTCTGTATGCATGCAAACAAGTCCCACATGAGGTACCTCCCATACAGCCACAAATTCAAAATCATGTTTCTAAGAAAAACATTTTTGTTTTTTAATTTACTGTAAGTTTCTAACCCATATTCACCAACCATGTAAATTTCACGATCCTAAGATTACTAGATCGCAAAGCTCCCATACAAATCCAAATTCAAATCCTTGGCAAAAAGGGGATACGTGAACAGGCATGGCCGAAGATAACCTTCTTTCTGATTTCATTATACTATTGTAGTCACAAATCACACAATATAAGCATTGCTACATGCAGCAGGTTGAACTTGTGGAGAGATCAAAATAAATTGAGAAATTAACACATTGACCTAGGCTAAATTAAAAAAACATGGAGCAAAAATGTCAGCAACCACCAGTTCCACGCATACAATTTATAAAACTCAAAGGATTTCCCACAGCAACCGAAAGCAACAAATTGGAAACAATTGATTTTCTTGAAGCAGCCAAAGAAATTGTCAGTGTTATAGGTAAAGATTATTTATAAACATACAAATGTATTTCTTGTTAATTAAATTATTTTTCTATTTAATTCAATTAGAAAGCTTTGGTAAACTTTTTACACCAGTTATAATCGATATGAGCGGAAATATTAATGTAAGTTAATCTATACAATACATGAAAGAATTAATAAAATATTTCTTTATATAAATATACCTTTTTGCAGAAATTATTTGTGTCGTATAATAAGGACCCTAAAAAATGTAAATACCTAGAGGATTTAATTATGCTTAATGTAAAAGTTGATAATTCCGTTTCAAGTGCTTTGTTATGGCTGAAACGTGGCTTACAATTGATTTGTATTTTCTTTGAAAATATCTATTATGATGCACAAGCAAATGAATCAGTCCAACCACATCTACAAAATGCATACGAACGTACTCTTAAACCGTACCATGGCTTCATAGTGCAAAGTACAATTAAGGTGAATTAAGCGAACGCATTGATATAAATTTTGAAACCCCAACTTTTAAACATTTCAGAAATGTCTATTATTTCAATCAATATACAAGTGCACCCAAATTTGCATCAATGATAAAAAAAAGACTTTTGTGACAAAGAGTACTTGCAATTTCACATTCTTCAATTTGAACTACTATTATCTTGTGACTCAGAAGCCGATGCTACAAGCAATTTATATATTCTGAAAATATAAAATGTGCTTACTCCTGTAAAATGAATTGCATGTAAAACCTTTAAGGGGGGAGGGGGTAGGGGCGTTCAAAAAGATATCCAAAATTGGAAAATATGCTTTTCTTTTTAAATGGCTTTTTGGAAAATCCACTGGAAAAGTTGGAAATTTTGACATATTCTATTAAAATCTGAAAAATACAAGAAATTTCTTCTCTTTCCAGGTACATATATTGGTTGTTGGTTGTTGGCTTGCCCTTTTTATCTGATTTTTATTTTGCATCCTTTCCATCCTTCTTAAGAGACTTCAATTAATCTTTCGAACTATACTTTTCTTACGTCATCATCTCGTCCTTTTCGTCTTTTTTGTTTCCGTAAAACTAATTTTGTGTTACTTAATGATTTGCTTACTCAGATGGATTGGTCCTTCTTAAGCGTACTGATATCTCAGTGGCCACTAAGCTTTTCTATGCTACTTTGTACTCTGTCCTTGTTCAATGTATTGTAGGAGTGCATCAAAATTATCATAAAAACCACATTGGCTTACTCGAGAGCTCTCCTATTTGAAAAACTTAAAGTCTAAATTATATAAAAAGTTTAAAACCTCAGCGTCTTCCTTCGATTTTGAAAGATTCTGTGTGGCACGCTGTAAATTTCTCTCTTTATAGCTATTGCTTTAGAAATTATCTTACTCGTTGTAGGTTGCAATTTTAAAGAAACCCTTAACAAATTTATAATTATTTTTTAATGCTGAACGTAAATCTGCATTTTATGCTGCATCGTTTTTTTTTAGATGATTTGCATGCTGAAGATGACTAATTGCTAAGTTTTTTCAATCGACCTTTTATAAAAATTTTTCAGGTACTTCGTACCATTATTATGTTCATACAATTAATAATTTCTATACCCCTGTATTTGACGACGTGAGCGTACTCTATAATCTTCGATCCTTAAAATTTTATTTTTCTCCTAGACCTGATAATGTGCCTAGTTATGTTCTTATCAGCTGTGAAACTTCCTTGTGTAAACCGTTACTTGCACTTTTCAATTTATCGCTCCAAGAAGCGTCATTTCCACCTATTTGGAAGGAATCTTTCATTATTATAAGGCCATTATTTCTAGATCTCAGCATGATTTTGTGAAAAGTAGGTCTGTAACCACTAATCTCCTCGAATTTACTCCGCTTATTAATCGGGGTTTTATTAATAGGTTACATACATCATGTATGCTGATTATGTAAAATTTGCCTTTCGTTTAATGATTCTTCTTCTCATCTTATGTTGCAGAGGATCTGAACTCTTTACATACTTGGTGCTTAACTAATCTTTTATTTCTTAACAGCTCTAAGTGTAAGTCTATGATATATCATCGGTGTAAACCATATTTGTTTATTTACACGATTGATAACGTCCATCTTGACAGGTTCTCCTCATTTAACGATCTGGGAGTTCTTTTTGATCTGTGTTTTAATCAGCATATCTCCACCATCGTTAATAAACCAAAGTGTGTTTTTGGTTTTATTAAACGTTGGTTTTTTGAATTCAATGGCTCCCATACCACACACATTCCTTTTATATCTCTTGTGCCTCCTCTCCTTGCATATTGCTCTTGTATTTGGTTACCCCAATGTAAAAGGTATCAATATCTAATTGAGTCTGTTTCCTTTTAATTGCCCTTCGTGGTTTAAATTGGAATCCTAATTCCCGTTTGTTATCAGTCTTCATCAGTCTTCCGTTTTTGATGCAAAGATGGATAACTCTAGGGATTACTTTTTTCCATAAACTTATAACCAGTGCCATTGATTCTCCTGAGCTCTTAAATCATTAAATTTTTATATTCGCAGTCGTTTACTAGAAACTTCGTTCCTATTGCTTTGAATATATGCACAACTAACTTTTTGTGATTTATGATCTTTTTATAATAAGTTCTATCACGTCTAATCACCTGAGATCTCTCCTTCTGCGCTTAATACTAGCATTCTTCGTTGCCTTCAGAATTCGACAAACTCTGCTGGATAGCTGAACTGGATTATCATCCCTCCTGTTACTACTATTTTTTGTCTCTGACCATAAATGGATGGAAGTAGGGGTATAGTTCGCTATTTGGCAAATAAAATTCCCCCACCGGGTCATTCTACTTAGTTTTAAGCAAGGATTTTAATGTATTTTTGTACTTTTTTTCGTTTCATTATTTTGTCATTTAATTTTAGTTTATTTATTTATTATTATTGAATATTATGCATATAAAAAAATATACACCCAACTCTTTTTTTACACGGGAGATACGTTCCTTAGAAATTCCTGAAAAAAAAAAGTGTAAAAAATACATGCGACATATGGTAAATTTGAAGATATGTTGCACAACTTTAAAAAATCGTGTAAGATGAAAAATCTTTATATATTTTTCCAAAAAAACAGTGCATAAAAAGTAAAAATTAAAACGATATTATTTATAAAAAAAAATAATTGATTTTTATTAAAAAAAATACTATGCTGTGTAAAATTAGATGAATCATATCAAAATAGAAAATTAAATAAGAAATAAAAATTGATTTTTTAATTATTCATTGGTACTTGATAACAAGCACGCGAATTATGTTGGATTATGACAAAGGAACAACAAGAACAAGAATACTCTTTGGAGTAAAACTCCTCTTTACTTTATCATTACGGTCTTAAGACTAACTTATTCGTAATTCATCATGACACTTGCAAGTGCCGTTTTTGTTTAATAATGCTGGGCAAGCAATACAACGGAAGCAAAGTCGGCGCTTACGCTGCCTGCAACATTGTGTTATTGTTTATTTTCCTTTTTTCAAATTCTTTACTTTATTTATTGTTTATTGCTTTAGGAGTTTTCGTTTTTAAGCATTTTCTGGTTTAACATATTTCTGAACTACTACGCTCTGTTCCAGCGTAATGGTTCAGGGTCACTTGGGGACACTTATCTTCTCCCCCCTGTGACGAAGGATCACCAGTATGTAAAATTATTTGATTTATTTTCAACTTAATTATTATTATTGTAATTGCCATTATTATTAAAGTAAGCATTATTGTTGAGTTTGTTATTACTGTGTTTGTTTTTAATTCTTTTATTTCTTATATATTATTAATTTGTGAAATCGCTATATCTTTACTTTCTGTTTGAATAAAGATTTGTTCATACATATCTTTTTTGTTTGTAAATACATTATGATGTATTGTTATTGTACAATTTGAAAATTTTACGATGTTACTTATTTCTAACTCTTTCGCTTCATTGTTACATTTGTATTTCATTAAAATTTTATTTGTTGTTTGGATTAGTACAATTTCGTCATTAATTCTATTTATTTTCTCTTCGTTATCGTATATTAGTGTACAAATTTTTTTAATAATGCAGTGATTCATTATGGGTCAATACCGCTACACGAATGAGTTTCATTTTTTCTAGGTCTATTTTGTATTTATTTATTTCGTCCGGTGTTAGTATGGACGGATGAAAAATATTATATCTGGCTGAGGTAAAGTATATGGTTTACCTGTTCAGGTAAATAGTGGAGTTTTATTAGTTGGTTATGGTAAGTTAGGGTGTCTTTAATATTATAGTTGTATTTGTTAATGCTGTTCAAAGATTGTACATTGGTAGATTTGGTGATTATTTTCGTGATTATTGTATAAGCGTTGCAAAATTGTTTGTTTGTTGTTGTCGTCCATTACACCGAATAGCCATTTATTGACTGTTCCTACAGCGTTTACTAGTCCTCGTTTTTGTCTGTTTAATGGTGTTATTGTTTTCACATCTGATGTAATCGTCTTTATTTGTGTTGTGAGATGTTTTTGTTCGTTCTCAGTTAGAAAATTGATATTGGATTCTATGTTGTTTAATATTTATGTTATTTCGTGAGGGCTTATTACATGCAATATTATTCTATTTATTAGCTATTTTTGTGGGTGTTAGTACTAATCTTATAAATCCATGCTGGTTATTGATCGGTAGCAGTGTTTCTTGGGCTATTATTCGGGTCAGATATAGGCTGAGTAACAGGAGGATTACCTGAAAGATTTGAATACTTTAGTTCACGTTTAATATTAGCTGTGTGTACGAGGGCTGCTTTTTAAGTCTTGAGACAGATAAATAACAACAAATATGTATCATCGAAAATGACTTTATTGTTTTTAAAAATATTCTCCTTGCAGATCAATACACTTTTGCATGCGATTGACCCAATTTTCGAAGCACCTTTTCCACTCGGAATGAGGTATCTCCAAAACATGTGTTTTGACCGCATCAACCGTTTCTTCAGGCGTTGAAAAACGTTGACCTCGCAATTTATTTTTGGTAAGCGGGAATAAAAAGAAGTCATTGGGTTCCATATCTGGACTATAGGGCAGATGACCCATCAATTTGACGTTTTGAGCGTTTAAAAAGTCACTTGTTTGAGAGCTCGCATTGTTGTGGTGGAGAATGATTCGTCTTCTGCGGTTGATTTTTCTTATTTCTTCGAATACTTCTGGCAAATAAATGGTGGTGTACCATTCAGAATTAACCGTTCTACGTTTCTCTATCGGCACGGTGGCGAAATGTCCGGTTATTCCAAAAAAACAGGCATCCTTTTGCTTCGAAATGCTTCGTGCGCGAACAACTTTGGTTGAATTTGGTTCATCTTGAAAGACCAGTCGACTGCTATTTAGTTTCAGGCTCGTATGCATAGATCCATGATTCATCACCTGTCACGATCTTATAGACGTATTTTGAAGCACCGCGATTGAATTTTTTCGACATTTCTTTGCATCAATCGACACCATCGATTGCCATTTTTTGCACGATTGTCAAATTATGCGGTGTGCAAAACGAACAAATCTTTTTGACGGCCAAAAGTTCTTGCAATATTAAATGTATTGAAGTGGAACTAATGTGCAAGGATGCCTCAATCTCACGATAAGTCACATGGCGATCTTGCAATATCAGTTCACGCAGAGCATCGGTGTTTTGTGACACATCAACCGATTCTGGACGACCTTCACGAAATTCGTGCTGGAGAAAACTACGACCACGATTGAATTCAGAAAACCAGCGAAACACTGTGACCATGGATGGTGCTTCATCACGAAAAGTTGAAGCGAGTTGATCGGCACACTCTTGTTGAGTTAATCCACGTCGAAAATCATAAAAAATCATTGCACGAAAATGTTCACGATTTAATTCCATTTTTTAGTCGGAATTTTTCAAGTAACGGTAAACAATATAAATAGCAATCACTCGTCTGACAAAACGTTCTGAGTACATTTATCATTAAAAACGACAAGCTGTACGATATCAATGTCCGATTTGAGATATCAATATTGGTGTTGTCATATCTCAAGACTTAACCAGCAACCTACGTATGTTATTCAGATTTGATTTTCTGATTTTTGGATGTTCTTTATGCCTAAGGTTTTTATAATTTTTGGTAAAACCTTCTTGCCTGTCTTTAGTATAATGTTCCCTTTGTTGGTTAGCTCTTGCAATTGTTTTTGCTTTCTGTTTTACCATTCTATTAAATACCTCTGTGTGATCGACTTTGTTGTTCTGTACTTCGAATGGTGTAGATTGGATTGTGCTATGATTGGTATCATATTATATTACGGCCTTATTCATTTGTGCTATTATCGGTAGTTTTTCTTCTAGATTTATGTATCTATTGTTTTCTGTAAGTGTATTATTTAAACGTTCTACATCGCTATTTCCAGTATGACTTTTTGGTTTAGTCGCATGGAAATCATTGTTTTCTTTGTTTAGAAATTCTTTTACATTCGATGTATTAAATTCATTTTCGAATACGAACTTTTTAACTATACCTTTGAAAGCCAAAAATTGTTGAATTTTATCGACGATGGTTCGATTCTTTCTATCGGGTAACGGGAAACATGTATCATGTTTTGAGAATTTGTCTATAAATATAATAAAAGATTGTTTGGTATT
>JBANCV010000566.1:0-32577 GCA_037040105.1 Amiota albilabris | reverse complement strand
ATTTAATTACATATTCTTATAAGATGATCGAGCTATTCTATAACAGATTTTCATATAAAATGACCCAAAATAATGAATTCATTTTTCAAAACGCGTTTTGTTGTATTGCCAATTATTTGTAGTAATTACAAAATGTAAAAAAATAACAACCTTTTTGATAATGAACAAAAAAATTTTTTGCACAAAACTCATGATGGCATTATCCGGCCACACATACGATTACTTACTGCAGCTCATCTTGCTTAATCAAAATATCGCAAGGCAAGCCGTTAACCAAAATAAGTGATTACGTCGATTTCAAATTCATTCTACCGAAACCAAAGATGTTTCACATCTAATTTAACTGATAATTTCCAAGTGTGTTTATTTCCATCTTAATTAACCCGCTTCAGACAAAGAGTTCCCAATCCTGCGTCGTCTGCATTGCTACTCGGTTGTCCATATGATATATTCGTTGGGATGGCGGAGCATACATCCGTACAGCATTATTGCTGATGATGCCTTTACGTCTTCTTTATAGCACGAGCAAAGACGGAGCATGTCCATTGGAAGTAGTTTGATCCGTGGTGTGCCTGGAGCAGCTTTCAAAGATCTGCGTGCGACCACACCGTTTGACTGATGGTGGTATGGTGTTTTGAGGATGTGCTCTGTGCCGAATATATTTGCAAGTGACTTGAAAAGTGCAGACTCAAATTGGGATTCTTGATCAGTGGTGATAGTTAATAGGCAGATGAAGCGGGAAACATCGTGCCTACAGTGCCTCACGAATAGTCTCAGCCGTTATGTTCTTAAGCGGTACCGCCTCCGGCCAGCGAAAAAATCGGTCAATTATTGTGAGACGGTACCTCTACCTATCTAGCCAGCGAATCACAACGATGTCGATATGTATATGTTCAAACCTCCCATCCGGAATTTTGATTTTGTTTGGAATCACCGCGTTGTGCTTGTGGATCTTAGCTCGTTGGCACGGTAAGCAATTACTTGACCATTCTAAAATGTCTTTTTGCATTGACGGCCATACATATCTTCGTGAAATCTGAATGTGTCGTAGTAAGAAGTGCGTGCTTGTCAATTTGAATTAGTTGTAACTGTAGAGACGTGGTTCCGCTTAAAATGTCTTGTCGTTTGCTATATATTGCTTGGACCGCCTCAATACTTTTTGTGTCCATGGTGGTTGGCATCGTGATGGCATTAATCCGGAGTGCATCGGCTAGCACGTTGTCACAACCGCTTCCATGTATGATTGTCGTGGAGTATTGAGATATAAACCCTAATTGGCGTTCTGATGCTTTTTCGGGCTTTTGTGTGAACGCGCATATTAGCGACTTGTGCTCAGTTTTAATGACAAAGATGCTCGCCTGCAATATGTGCGTGAAGTACTTAATTGCTCATAGATCGGTAATAGTTCCCTCTCGTATGTACTGTGTCTGCCTTCAGTTGCACTAAGTTTTTTAGAAAAAAATCCAAGAGGTTCCCATTGTTGATTTGTTTCAGTACAGCACCGATGGCAGTATCGGAAGCATCACAAGTTAGGCTTACGTCTGCGTGTGGACTCGGATGACCAAGTGTGGCAGCTGTACTGTTTTTGCATTTTATAAATGCCTGTGAAGTGCTAGAAAACTACCTAACTCTGAAAATCTTTGTAGTTCAGCGCATTCTGTGATTGCCTTTACTAGATGTTCAGCAGGCTTAATGCCATTACTGTTAACTTTATAACTTAAGAATATTACTTCAGACATGGCGAATTTACACTTTCTTTTGTTACTGCTGAGGCCAATGGTCTGCAATTTGCCTACGACATCCTTAACATGTTGTTTATGCTCTGCAGCTGAGTTTAACATAATAAATCGTGCATGTACGGAACCGGGTAACGATCAGGAACTGTTATCACATTGAGCTTGCGATAATCTCCACATGCTCGTCAGCCGCCATTGCCTTTGCCACCATGTGCAGCGGGACTTTTAGATTACCAGCAAATTTTACTGTTAATTAATAAATTGATTGTAATTTTGCAGCTGCAAGTTTTTCACCCATCCTTGGGCGATCTGCAACGGGAGTGTCCGAAGTCATAATATGGTGACGAACGGTATGCGATTGTGGTAAAAACCACAGTGATTCTATCTATGGTACCCGTATTCATTATGCTAGAATTGTGCTGCCCTGGCGTGTAAACCAAGCTGACAATATCATGCAAGCTTATAGAGCCGCTACTAGTTGATATAGCTAAACGTTGTCGTTTGATGTCGATGAGCAACTGGAACTGAGCCAGGAAATTATCGTCAATTATCGCAGTTTGTACATCGGCCACGATAAATGACCATTTAAATGGACAATTCAGACCTAGGTCGATTTCTAGGTCACACTTGCAGTAGGTTTGTATTAATGTTTGATTTGCCTGTGAGACTGTAAGTTTGCGCGGTATTGTGGTAGACGCGAAAGGTTTCATGAATGTTTTAATCTTGGATGTGTATTCGGTGGTGGTGATTGCCTTCTGGGTAAAAGGAACTGTTGCTGGTCGTAGAGATGCTACGGCCTACCAGCTGAGTCAGAGGGCTCAACTTTAGTCTAACTGTTGATATCGTCTGCAATTTGACTGGCTCGGTCACAAAATTTGTTATGGTAAAAATGCAGCTATTCCTCAGTGCTTCCCTCGTTGCTTCTCGGAATTAGTGTGCGTATAGTTTTTGACTGATTTGATTTGCCTATATTGTTTTGAAGTATGTCGACTTTTTGTGGAAGAGCGTGCAAGGCGTCAGAGATGTCTGCCATGTTATGTTTGCTGCTGCTAGCCACGTCGACGTTAGGTTCTTTGTGTTGAGCAGCTTTAGTCTGCGTAGACATTAAGTATGTTGACTCCTTGGTATTTATTTCAAGCATTTTATCCGCAATCTATGCCAGCTTGCTTGATGTCAGTTTCCTGCCAAATGGAAATGACCAGGCAGATTAACATCGGTAACTCGGCGGAAAAGAGGTTGCGCACAATAGTTTTACAGCCATTGGCAGGTGCTAAGCGACGAATGTGTGACAAAATCCGTCATGTCACGACTCTTTAGAAGCCGTTTGATTATCGAGTTCTCCAATTCTGCAATCGCCTCGAGTAACCGTAGCTTCAGAGTGTTCATCAGAGGTGGTTTCGTGATGAGGTCTTCGACTGTCAGAATGACTTCCTCTTCTAAGTTTATTGTGCAAATGAAAAAAGCGGTCCAATTGTACAAATAAAAGATGCGGTTCAGATTTTTTGAACTTTCGGATATTCATTTGTGGACTATGTTAAGGACTTGCAGTGGCCGGTTGTGCTGCAGACAATTGAAGTTGCTGCAATTGAGCCTTTACTTCTTTGATCTCTTCATTCATGTTATTTTCTTTTGTCGCCATGTTGACGGCGTCGTAGTATTCGTCCAGCAAGTTGGTTCGACTTAAGCCACTTCAAACAAAGAATTGTCAATCGATTGTGCATGTCGTTGCCACCTCTTGCCGATAGGTTGTGGTCTGCGTTGCCACGGGATACCATGCGTTATTTTTTGGTAAAACAGATGGCGAATACAGCATTAAAATGTATTTTTATAAATATTACGTTAAGAATTGTAAGTATATAAATAATAAGTATCGACTGCAACGTTTTGTCAAAATTTCAGAGCCATCGGTAGCTTTCGAGTTCTGAGGTCATGAATATATAAACATTTACATTTTCATTTATATAGATAATCAGCAATTATAATTAGTTGCTCCTCATCTCCTCAAAGGTTCGAAATACGTCATTTGCTGAAGAAATTCGTTCAAATGTAGATAATAACTTCTTAGCATCTGCCAATTTTTCTTCACAATCAACTTCTTCATCGTTGTCTGATTCAGAAATACCTGGTATAGTTTAAACTCCATGACTTTCCAGAACACTTGAGAATATCTTCTTCGGACGGGTTGTCTGTGGTCTGCAACAAAAATATCAATATTGACGTAGTCTTCAAATTATGCATCAACGTTTGCTACTGCTTTAAATGCAGATTGTAGAGTAGCAAAATCGGACAATGAAAGATATTCCATATTAAATTTCCAATGGCTTGTAGCAAATCTAGGACCATAACAGTTTTGTTCTCCTCGATTTATGCCAATATGATCGTCAAAACTATTTCTTTAATGTTGTTTTACGTTGTAGATAATGCATTGGACAAATTCAATATTATGCAATTTATCTTTTACATCCTTCGGATGCGCAGTACAGTTATCACCAATAATTTCTTGAGAAGCGAATTTTTTTTGTCAAGTTGTAAAAACTATTTCGTAAAAATTTCACTTATCTGTTTTTTTTTTTTTTTGTAACTCATAATCCACAACCAGAGATTTTATTTATTCCTTTAAAACGTCATGGATTTTTGACCTTTCGTATAACAAGCAATTTAAGTTTCTCCGATCCAGTCATATTTCATGTTACCAGGACAGTTATTCTATCTTTGCTCTGTAACCAGTCTCATCGGCATTAAAGAAATCGTTTTGATTGTATTTTTGTATCATCTCGAGAAAAATTTCATTGCCCATTCATCAGTATCTTGTAGAAAATTGAGATTTTGTTTATCAACTGAATTGGCAGTTAAAGTAGATTTTGCAAACAATAATTACATATTAATTATAGTTAAAACATAAATTTATTAAAATAAACGTTAGAAAAGTGTTCAGAAATAGGTTTGTTCACTCATTTTCTGTAATAAAAAACAATTACAATAATTACTTCAACTTTGCATTGGCTAGTCACTACCGACAGGGGGGACTGTTCGGATCGCCCTCCTTCCCCACCGATTAGCCCTCGTACAACATCATGCCAATAGTATCTAAAAAGGATGCTACCAAACTGATGGATTGGTATTCACCAGAAAATTTTAAATGATATACCAATCAAATAACTAAAACAACTCTGCAGTCACCAACTTCTCCAAAACAAAGGAAAATAAGTCGTATCAATTGACCCCGCAAATACTCCTCAGAAAAGAATGTAGTTCTACCCACGCCAAAGAATACTGGAAGTCGTATTTTGACTAGAAGCACCAGATTCGATGGTGGTGATACACCCGATAATCAACCATCAGATATGAAAACTGAGTCTGAAAACGAAAGTCAACAAAAACCAGGCACAGTTATTAAAGACACAAATCAAATCAATAAAGATAACAGCTGCCCAACAAACGTCCATCCATAAAATAAAAATTTTAAACCCCCTCCAATTTTTATAGTTAAGATTCGTAAAATCAACGAACTCTTGGAAAGCTTAGATTCAATTACTGAGTCAAACTCATATGTTGTTAAATCAATGAGCAAGTGTGAAACCAAAGTCTTGCCTTCCACAACTGAAGCGCATCGTGAAATCACCAAATGTCTAGACAAACAAAAAGTGTCTTGCCACACTTATCAGTTAAAGAACGAGCGCTTGTATAGGATCGTGATAAAAAGATAACACCACTCCACCCCAACGATGATGTTAAACAAGCATTGAACAAACTCCCGAATGGTGGAATAAGCAAAAAGTCGCTTGATATGTTCTTGGTCGACTTTGCGCTGAATAACAACAACTTGGAAGCTCTAACATTTCACCCGTTTATGCCGATAAATTGTCAAAGTTGACCCTTCCCGTCAACACTCTGCCATCCCTCAATGTCATTGCTGTCAGGAATTTGGCCATACCAAATTTGGCAGGAAGCAGTTCAGATGTGTAATATGCCACCACATCCTGTACAAAGCTACCGGCGAAGTGCGCTTTGTGCAATGAATCTCCCATGGCCAACTATGGAGGCTGCACCGTTTTCAAAAAGATGATAACCGAGAACAGTTCCACCCAATCACCAAACCCCTATTATTAATTGCTATCCAAAATCGACAAGATGGTGGAAATGCAAACAATGCTTATGAACGCAATTCTCGCCATAGTATTTGATACTACAATGACGCACCAACAACTGAAGATATCGATTTGGAACGCTGATGGTCTACTGCAGCGGAAAAACGAGTTAGAGACATTCTTGGACTCTAAAAACATTAACATCATGCTAATCGCCGAAGCACACTTCTTCACTACTAACATCAATCTATACGGATATGAGATCCACACAGCTAACCACCCGAATGATAATTGCATGCTTGGAGGATCTGCAATTGTCATAAAATTCGCCAGAAGGCACTTTCCACTGGATCCAATACGCACGTCCTCCATTCAATCAGCTGCTGTGAAAATCTCCACTGATCAAGACGATTTAGTCATTGGCGCTATTTACTACCCTCCCAGGTTCATCCTCAATGAAAACGAGTCCCATGAGTACGAGGGCGACTCATTAAGTACCCGTGTTACCTCCTCTAAAAATAGGATTTGTCGAACTCTCCAAAATACGCCCCTGTCTCGGCGATGACTTCCTTGTTTGAGCAAAATTTTTTTCCAGTGGTCTAATATCTCTCTGTAGTATTGTCCAGTGATCGTTTTTCCTTTTTCTAAAAAATCCATGACGATTTTAAAAAAAATTATTGACCGAACCTGTTCAGTATATTAATTTTTGTTTATATTGAAGATAGAAATGTTACATACTGAAAATTGAAGCTGTGAAATGTATTTTTGAAATGAAGTATAGGACAACCTTGCCAGATGCTTATAGCATGAGTAGCACCATCTCTTGTAAATACCGCATTATTATATACATCATGCTGAAAAACAAAACTCCAAACAACGAATTTTTTCATCACCACATACAACTCGAGAAGTCCCCAGAGCTGTTCATCGGATCAACGTTGCTGATCACAGCTTTAAAACCGACACACCATCTTTACAACATTTAAAATTATCACAACATATTTGCACAATTAGAATCAGCTCAACACGTTGATTTATTGATGCGAGATGCTTCCCTTGGAATCGCTGTTATACATAGTATGTCCAATTGATCCATGGAATAAATAACTTAGAACTAACTTCACGTCAGTAATTTCTGCAAAGTGTTCAAATACTTCCTCCTACAATAGAAGGATTCGATTGGCAGTTCAATTTAATAAACTTTGCTTCTGTTACAACTATTCCAACAGGATTAGTTTTTAACATAGGCTCCATTATTTTCTCATAACTTGTGAATATATTACTAAAATATCATTTATTTATTTATAATTTATTTTTGCGTCCACGCTGGATCTAGGAGAAGTTACTGTTGATATTTCATTTAATTCACATTTATTTAATACATAATATTTTCTATTTTTTCTTTAAATAATACCGCACTTTTCTTGTCTTGATTTCTAAAAATATTCTTGTGCAAAAACTACAGCATACATTTTACATGAAAAGTATTTGTAGCGTAAAAAAAGAATAGACTAAAATGAAAATACTTTGAAATATATATGAATGATATATATATGGAATGTATTATACTTTTAAAAAAAGATGATGCGGTTTTAATTCCTGTTTCATGTCTGTTTCTGCACGTTGTTCAGGCTGACTCCAGAGTGCGTGCGACAAGCGATAAAATTTCGTGCTACGAGCAATGCTACAAGATGACAGAGTGAAAGCTTTGCGTGAAGCTATTTGCATTGCACGTTTATGTTAGTTATTATTCGGTTTGTTTTTTCTTTGAGCGTGATGGATTCGTTCGAAGAATTTTTTATGGCCAGAGCAACTTTAAATTTTGTCTCTGAGAAAAACAATTGGAGTACACCCCCTCAACCGTATTCGAAGTCAAAAAGGAGAGTTCAACAATTTATATGACGATCTTCAAAAACATCCAGACAAATTTTTTAATTGAATGCGGATGTACATTGCTAAATTTCACTATATTTTTAAAAAAAAATCTGAAATATTAGAAAAACGTTAGATAAATTTTATAATTCATCCAATATTGGCTTGTGAGAAACTAATTATAACATTAAGGCCATTTTTTTTTTTTTAAAGTTATTCGATGTTTTATTAATATTTATATATGATCTATTTGAATTGAAACCAATGAGTAAAGACAACAGCACTCATTTGCGGTCTTTAGTTGATACTGCTTCAGCGTTAAATGGGTCTCTGAAATAGCTCGGTGACAATGAAAGGGTAGCAGATTCAATGTTCATACATTTCCGACGGTTGCTACTTAAGTGTCGAGACAGACAAATAATAGCAAATATGTATCATCGAAAATTACTTTATTGTTTCTCAAAATATTCTCCTTGAAGATCAATACAATTTTGCATGCGATTGAATCAATTTTCGAAGCACTTTTGCCACTCTAAATGAGGTATCTCCAAAACATGTGTTTTGAACGAATCAACCGGTTCTTCAGGCGTCGAAAAATGTTGACCTTACAATTTATTTTTGGTGTGCGGAAATAAAAAGAAGTCATTCGATGCCAAATCTGGACTATAGGGCGGATGTCTCATCAATTCGACGTTTTGAGTGTTGTGTGAGAGTTTGCATTGACGTGGTGGAGAAAAATTCGTCTTCTGCTGTTGATTTTTCTTATTTCTTCGAACACTTCTGGCAAACAAAATGGTGAATTCAGAATTAATCGTTCTACGTTTCTCTACAATCGTAAATTTTTATTTATAATATATATAAACAAGAAGAGCGAACTAGTTCGCCATTGGGATTCAAACTAAATTGACAGCTCCTAAAGACTATGGCCAAGTCTAGTTGCTACGTATATGGCGGGTAATGTTGGACGAAAAAGCGATGCAACTTCGATACATCGATGTTTGTAAATTTTTACTAATTTCTCATCTCTACGAAAAAAAGTAAAAAGCTATAACAGAATTTTGAAATAATAAAGCTGAATTAACAAATATATGTAAATAATAATTAATTATTGATGTGAAACATCTTTGGTTTCGGTAGAGTGAATTGAAATCGATATAATCGCTTATTTTAGTTAAGGGCTTGTATTTTGATTAAGTAGGTGAGCTGTAGTAAGTAATCGTATGTGTGACCGGCTAATGACATGAGTTTTGTAAAAAAAATTTTTTTATTCATCATTGGTTTTTTTTTTTTACACTGCTATTACTACAAATAATATGCCATACACACATTTTGAAAAATTAGTTCATGATTTTATGTAAAAAACCGCTATAGAATTGCTCGATCATCTTATAAGAATATGTCATTAAATAAAATAATAAAAATTCAAGTGAGCATAAAATGAATAATTATTTTATATTTTTGATAAAGGAACATGATATTATATATATATTAAAAAAAAAAAAAAAAGAAAACAAATTAAATTGTTTAAAAAACCAAACCACAGTCAGGTGTTGAACCTACGTTGCCATGTATAAGAGACTGGTGCTTAACACAAAATGTAAGCTTGCTACTGATTTTGTAGTCAATCATTATTGTGCAATAGCATGTGTGAGTTCAAAATGATAAAGGGCTGCTGTTTTGAAAAATTGTTAGACGTGCCGTCTGCCCACCTCTTGTCCACAAACACACCAAGCGAATACAACACAGCTTCGTATTTCTCGTTTTCTCTTCTTCGTACATTCGCTTGCTTTTGTAAAACACACAAGCTGTTTGCATGCATGTTGTTGTTATAAACATTTTTATACACACAACCTGCATATCGTTGGTGTGGAAATGTAATCTGTTTATTGAAGCTTTTACGGTGGATTTTCCAACAATTTTATTATTTGTTGGCGATATGAGAATAGAAATACACATTCTGTAAAAATGTAACGAGTCTCCCTACTGTACTTCATTAGATTCAGGAATCGAAACACGTTACGTTTTGTATTTTTTCATTCCAAATTTTATAATAAATTTTTGTTCAACGCCTCTAAAGTAAAAAAAAAAAAAAAAATTTCCAAACCGTTTAACATTCGTTGTCATTTATCAGAGGCCGGTGTTTAATACTCGCGGCTAACAAGGAATTGGTAATTTTGCAGCAAACGGACGATATTACGATAAACGATTTAGTATGCAATTAGTTTTATTTGCATCCGTGAACTAAAAGGGCGTTTCAGTTATTTACTTACTCACTTCGAGTGTACTATTTCAAAGGTAATTAAATTAAACAATCGCTAATTCAAAATAAATATGGTGATTGCAACGAGAAATTTTGAAATAAAATAATTATTTCTTTAATAAATTAATATATGACAATGTTAAATTCCACTATACTGAAAACAAAGATGTTTCACATCAAATGCTCGTGCGTGTTGTCCACACTCACATTACTTTTTTTTTAAAAAGGATAATGTTGTTGGCAATGTTTGGAAATGAAGTAGTTTTGTGTGTGTATTTTTATCGTACTGTGGTGGTATATCGAAAAAGTTAACCGAAATGCCCCAAGGGTAAATATATATTATCTCTTCTAAGCGATTTTCAAAAATGGAAAATATAAGATAATAAACATGGATTTTGGAAATAACTAAAGACTTACTTTTCATCATTACAAAAAATAAAGTTAGATTTAATTTGTACCGGCTGGTTTAAAGTTCAGAGCCGTTCCTGACCGTTTTCGTGCACAAATAATTAATTAATTTGTGTAGAGTGGTTTAAAGAAGCAGTCTAGCTTATCGACAAGGTCAACCTGAGTTGCATCATTATGGTTTTCATACCACTTTATGAAGGTGTTGATGCTTTTAACTGCTTTTGAAAAGATCGCTTTCGGTTGGTCAATATCTTACTGGATGATTCGTCGGTATCATTATCAGACACTTCGAATTCTTCGTTATCTTGCGTTATTTCATCCTTGTTCCAACATTCAATTTCATCAATGATAATGTCAACATTCTAGAAGTGTATCGTCGTAAGCCCTATTTGATTCAATCAATTTAAATAACGGGATGTTGTCTTCAATATCGTATTGATCATTATCCCACTATTTTATTTTATTCCATGTTTTTACAAGAACAGCTTGCGGCACTTAATCCCACACTGACGTAATCATCAAAATGGAATCACGAATTGAATGAGCGTTTAAAATTTTGTCAATCGGAACGTTTTCTAGTGCGACAATGTTGCATAACAGTTTACTTCGATCCATTTCATAAATTTTTGCCCGTAAATTATGAATTGAAGGTGTTATTTCCGACGTATCGGAAGCAAGCCATCTATCACTTGAATTAAATTTTTTTCCAGGGTGCAGTAGGGCAAATTCGTGCATAGCTCTAGAGTTAAAATTGGACAATACATTGCACAGTTACGCTATCGTTGGTTTAAGAACCTTTTATACAAGTTTGCATCAAGATCAGCATATTTTAGTTTATCACGTGTTTCTTAATGTGAATTATGTGTTCGCCAATGCCTCAAAAATTTCATGACTCTTTTCTTTATTTTTAAGATGGCTACTTTAGATAATAATCTAACTCCAAGCGATTTCCGTGAACAGCTCGATCATTTTTTTTGAAATCTCCATTTTTTCTGTAAATCTAATTTACGATGATTTTTTCTGCTTTGTTGACATATTTTTAAATAAATATTACACAGCTCGGAAATTAAAAGCTCTCGACTGACGAAATCAATGTTGTTTAACGATGGAAATGAACTCATGTTTTCATAGAAAAGAAATTGGGGAAATATCTGAGAGTTCTCACTTGCTTGTGTCGCCAAACAATCGGTTTGTTTACAAAATTCATACGTGGACACTGAAATTTGGATAAATTAACCGAGACATTAACTTTGCGCGAGTTACCTTTTTTGAGATTCTACTGTATATTCTATACTAGGTGTCCCGGCTTGCGTCGGTACGCCATCGCTCCAAAAACACACACCACATTATAAGGAAACAGAAGTGTCAGCCAAATCATCCAAGCGTGTTATTTCAATTGACTTACCTTTTTTTTTTTTTTTTTTTTTAGCCAGTGCTACATCTCTTCTGTTAACTCTAAGTTTACTTAAGGTTAGCAGTAATAATAAATAAAATAAAATAAAATGTTACAAGAAGCTTACTACAATACACCAGTGGAAACCGCATTGAAGTCGATTTAGCCGTTTCTGAGATTAGGGTGCACAGACAGAAAATGTTCACAATGTTATTTTTATTTATTTTTCTCACATGTTGTACACGCAACCATTGTATGTTGTCTAGGGTCCTTTAAAGTGCAGCTCCAAACCAATTTTCGTGGCTTCTGACGCTCCACACAGTTTAAATGTGTGAAATCGTATGACACAATTTTCACATATTTCGTCAAGAAGCCTCAACAGTCGAGAGTTGATCTACTTGCCACTTTGTGGCTTAGCACTGGCTTTCCAAGGTTGTTTTGCGAACCGAAAACAGGTGCTTTGGGACCGAGTACCTATTTTACCTATATACCCATTCCGTAAGTAAGGCAACCTGTTCCTTGATATTGGTAAACATTGATTTCATGTTATTTCATGATACAAATTACAAATGCTTAAAAGGGGGACAACATAAACGACTTCGACAATGGCGCTATTGCAGCTTTGAACTACATATATATTTAATGTAATAAATTTATTTTTAAAATTATTTAATGAATTTTTTATAATAAAATTTAATATAAAAATTTTTATAATTTAATTATAAAATAGAATAAAACTTAAATAATTAAAAATTTACTTAAAAATTAAAAGATATTAATATATATTTTAATATATTTTATAAGGGGTATAGTAAATTAAAGTAAAATTTAAATTGAAATTTATAATTATTATTTAATAATTAATTTATTTATTTTAATTTTTAGATAAATTTTTAGTTAATATATCAAAATAAAATTGAAATTATAGTAAAATTTAGTTTTAAATAATTATTATTATTATGAAATTTTATATATTTAATTCAATAAATTTATTTTTAAAATCATTTAATGAATTTATTATAATAAAATTTAATTAATTATTAAATAGAATAAAATCAAAATAATTAAAAATTTATTTGAAAATTAAAAGATATTTATATGAATTTTAATTTATTTTATAAGGAGCATAATAAATTAAAGTAAAATTTAAATTGAAATTAGGGAGTTATTGACTTTATTTAAAGATTTAAATATAATTTAAATTATGTTAATTTAAATAAATAATTTAAATTATATTTAAATCTTTAAATAAAGTCAACAGTGTTAATTTAAATAAATTAATAATTAATTTAAATAACTTTAATTTATTATATATATATTGATTATAATTTATAAAATAATTAAGATTAATTATTATTAGATCAGTTATTTTATTTTATTTTAATAATTTTATATTTTAATATATAAAGTTTTATTTTGGCTTAAAAATTTGTTATTAATTTGGTTGATATGAATTTTTTCTTTTTCCCATTTTTCAATACTGTTCTGTTGAAGTCAATCGACTTTTGACGTTCTGGCTTTCGCTACTAAACTATGTAGTTCACTTCATACGACTCCATGCATTTTGACTTTTGTTGTTTTGATGATCGATCAAGTGAAAGCTTTTGCGTTAGATAATGTTGTGTATTTAGTCTCAGCTTAAACTATTTTACTTTTGTATTCATTTCAGTATTCATTTTTATTTCTTTTATAAACATTTATTATTTAAATTTTATTTTACTAAAAATTTCACAGCAAAACAATTTTGTTCCTCTTTTACAACAGATCTTTGTTGTTTACATACAAAATCGTAGTAAGCGTGGTCTGTAATATGAAACGTCGGAAACCTCTGATGTCATTAAAAGCCTGGAAAGCCAAGTTTCATAAGCGAGCTATTTTGTTGCACTTTTAGTAAGGGAGAGCAAAAGTAACATTTTGAGAGAGTTATCCAGTCGATACAATTTAAGCTAGGCGAACATAAGCATGCGGGTTCGTTCATTATGTGAAGGGAAGTTATCTCTTTTAATCTTATTTATTATTCATATAAACGAAAGTGTATCCAAATAGCAAAGGAAACGTAAATAAAAAATTAAGAAATTGCAATAATAAACATTAAAAGTGGCACCACAGTTTTATTTTTAAAATGTTCATTATACTTGTTTTACGTTAAAAGGTAAAAAACAATATTAAAACCAACTTATGCCAACAATTTAGATCTTAGTTCTTAGACGCTCAAGCGGTCTGTTAACAGAAGTGAAATGACTGTTGTTGACTAGTGTAATTCCACTATCGTGTGTATATACTAAAAGTATATTATGTTTTTCTACTTTGTTCCATGCAGCAGACCGTGTATATGACAACACTTAACAATCGAAACCATTTAAAAATAACAGGTGCATGCTTGTAAAAATCAGATGGCATAGACTACGAAGTACAATAGTATATTCTTGCTTAGTGTGTCGAAACAAATTATTCTCGCAATCATTCTACATATGTAAAAGTTTAGAAACTGAAATTCCATTTTAAGTTTACCACGCCCCCTACTTATGCTGTTTTTTTTAGATCCAAAATTGCATCATTTTTTCAGTGTTTGAATTTTTAAGAATTGTTCGTATATTCAATACTTAAACCGAAATAAAATAAAACAAAATAAACAAGATAAATAGTCTTGTGAAACTGTGACGCAGTTTTTCTAAAAGCTTATGTTTCAGAAGTTTTTTGTGGCAATTAGAAACCTTGCGATCGTTCTAATTGGTTTTGGCCAATTGAATAAATTTTGTTTTGTTTAAATAAGTTTAGAAATGCAAAAGTTTTCAAAACTAAGACTTGTGTATATCATGCGCTTAAATATTTTGGTCCGATCGTTCCAGTTTTACTTATGCTGTTTAAATTGTCATACCAAACCATTGCTTAACATTCGTATGAATAAAATAAAAACCAGAAGGACGGAAATATTCAACTATAACGAACATGTTATACTCTTCACGCATCCGCTGGTAAACTGTTTTGCCTACGCTTCTGTGATTGTGCACTTAGAAATAATTCAATATTGGTTTTACTTATATTTATGGTAGAGTCAGTATACATAATGCGTTTCAACATTGTGTTCAAAATATGGGAGTTATGCGATTACATGATTGGTGGATATGGGTCAGACATTTATAGTATCCAAATTTCAATTTGATATTTTAAAAAACAAAAAAAGTTTTTCTAATAAGATTAATTTGACTACGATGTCACTTTCTGTGCATTACAAATTTCATGACAAATTTGTAATACTCCGTGAAGAGTATAAAAATAACTATGTCAATGTAAGTTAAGTAACAACAGTTTACATATATTTCATACCCCAATTTTTGTGTATATGGAGTTATTTTCATTTAAAAAACAAAAAACATATTGTACATTGTTTTTTATCAAACACAAAGCAAAATAGCTATATTTTGATTGTTATCGGTTTTGATCTTATTCTTAATGCTATGTTTTGATCTTACTCTTATTGCTATATTTGATCTTATGAGTGAATAGTATTATAAGTTTGTTATGAAGTTTGTAACACACAGAAGGAGACATCGCAGTCCTCATAAAGAATATGTATTTGTGATCAGCTCAATAAGACGAGTTCATTTAGCAATGTCCGTCTGTACACGAACTAGTCCCTCAGTTTTTGATCTTAGGAGCTGTACATATGTTTCTTTTTACCATGCACAATACATTTGTCGAAGCGTGCCACACACCAATTTCAAATTAATGTTCTTATTAGAGAATCTTTTTTATTTATGATTCGATCCAACTGAAATTTAGACATTATGAGTTTCTGGTCAATATCCACCAACCATGTAAATTTCTACCAGGAGGAGAAATTAAAAACCCCCATTAAAACCCTCAATTAAAGTACTGTTCTTATTAGAAAAAGTTTTTTGTTTTATTGACTTATTGAACTGAAATAACACTATTAGTTTCTGTTCCATAAGATTTATGAGTTTCTGGTCAATATCCACCAACCATGTAAATTTCATGATTTTAGGGTTACCAGCAGGGGTACCTCGCATATAAACCCACATTAAATGACAAACAAAAAAGTGTAATTGTACAATAAAGTGCCACTCAAACTGTGTCCTTTGTTGCTACTCAAAGTGTGACAGAGAGCAAAAAAATTTTCTTCCGGATGCGTGAAGAGTAACATCTTCGGCATAGTCGAAGATACCCTTCTTTCTGGTTAATCTTGTTCTTGCTACTATGTTTTTTTGATGTGATTCTGATGGCAATACATGCGCTTGTTAACCTAAAATATACAGGCCACAATTTTGTGTCAAATATATACAATTCGTGTTTAAGTCTCCAATGTGCTTGGGACATCATTCGATTTTTACCGTCCTTGAAGTTTTCATATAGTTTTTTTTTTATTTGGAAGAAAAGGGGCAGTTGTTTTTCTGTGTCGACCTGTTTTTTCAGTAATTTTGTGTATTGATAGTCCAGACTGGAAGTATGCTTCAATCTTTGGTTTTTCCTCCAAAGATAAAACTCTTGCTTCACCCATATTCAGCGTTAATTTAAAGAAATATGATAGTTTAATATTTTATTTAGACTGCTTAGCTGTTTTAAAAAGGGGAAACAGTCAAAAATCACCTAAATAAAGGACAAATTATCTAACTGGGGCGACCAGCCGACAGTTGTTGAAAAACTAGTTTATTTTTTTGAACAGTTTGAAAACTCCTTCGATTTCTACAAAAAACAATCCTCAATGACGTCACTTTCCCTTGTGTTTGTTGTAAAAAAAAAAAACAAACAGTTTTTAAAACCGTTTATAAAAATAAACTGTTTTTTTCCTCAGTCTAATTTGACTTATGCTGTACAAAAAATTTGGAGAACGTAATTGCGAAATTGAGCGAGATGACTAAAATTTTAATTGGGCGCTATCCTGATGACCAAATTTTCGTTACGTTTCTTATATATATCTTCAATGTTACTTTAGTTATTCCAGTTTTATTTTAAAGAGAATTGCTAAGGTTTCAATGAATAAAAATTGTAAGACTAAAATTCAAATGGTTTAGTTAATAATGAACATGAACAAAGAGTGTTCAAGGGGGCGGTGTTGATGCGCAGTGTATAAATTTTAGTAGTCTGTTAAAAATAAAAATAATTTATGTGCGCAGTTCACGCACGGTAGAAGTGAAACCTTTTGCAACCTAACCTTCGAGAGAATGAGGCGAGTGCAGTATCAAAAGTCGGATAATTTAAGGTTCATTTATTAAAGTATTGGTATCCAGTTGAAAAGTTTTTTACATTTTACTTATTCCATGTTTTTAACTTCAACAAAAGAGACCAGTGGTTTATGATATTGCCGTAAAGTTTGTCTCTTTATTATAAAGAGAAGTACATATACGAACTTACGAGCATGACAATAATTCAATTCTATACATACAAGAAGTCACAGAGGTGTCGCGGGACACTCGGTTACAACGAAATTCCTTTTCAACTCTAAATGTTATTTAAAATGTAGATTTCAATTGATTCTATTAGTGTTCTTTCGTCACACCAAAAAACGATATCCGCATTCATTCAATTCTCACTCTGTAATTTGTATATATTGATTTAATTACTCTTTTAGAACCTTATTCACACTCCATACATTTTTCCTTTTCTCATAATACTAGTTTTCGGCCTTTGGTCGAAATTCGACCATTAAAATTTGGTGAAATTGAATGTTTCCAATTTTCACTTATGTATGTTATTCTCAAAAAATGTATGTTATTATTAAAAAATAATAATATGTGAGTGTGCATAACACTCACGAACCTTTGGTGTGAAACGTCTTTGTTTTCAGTAGAGTGGCATTTGACACCGTCATCGATTAATTTGTTTTATTAAATAATGAATTATTTTCTAAAATTTTTCGTTGCAATCACCGTATTTATTTTGAATTAGCGATTATTTAATTTGTTTGCCTTTGAAATAGTACACTCAAAGTGAGTAAGCGTTACAAAATTCACGCACTTTTGACGTGAATAACTGAAACGCTCTTTTAGTTCACAAATGCAAATAAAATTGATTGCCTACAAAATCAGTACCAAGCTTATCGTGCATTTGCTGCAAAATTTCCTTGCATGCAAACAGCTTGTGTGTTGTACAAAAGCAAGCGCATGTACGAAGAAGAGAAAACGAGAAACACGAAGCTGTGTTGTATTCGCTTGGTGTGTTTGTGGACAAGACGTGAGCAATAGGAATGTACATTTGATCATGCCTAATGCAAATGTTGTATTTGTTTTAAAATGTTCTCTGTCTGTTTTTAAGAAGATTCACTTCTATCACGTGTACGATGGCACATGCGGGATTTTTTTTTTGACGATGAGTTAATTGTGTTTACCTTTGACCGGCTCTCTAAGTAACCAGTATCACAAAATTGAGCGATTATCTCATTCTCTCATCCTTCTCTCTTCCTCTCCTTGCTCATGAGCACAGGCACACGATGCTTTAACCACTTCATTCTTTCATTCTTCTCTCTCTTTGACTTCCTCCCCCACACGTCTAACAATTTTTCAAAACAGTCCTTTATCGTTTTGAAGTCACACATGCAATTGTCCAATAATGACTGACTACAAAATCAGTGGCAAGCTTATATCGTGCGTTTGTTTCTAAAATTGCAAATTCCTTGGTCGCAGAGTGTGTTAAACACTGGTGTCTTATACATGGCAACGTAGGTGCAACGTCGAATCGGATCACTGGGAGGGGTACCCCACATACAAACCCCAAGGCCAAATAAATGTTCTTATTAGAAAAACTTTTTAGATTGTACTGAAATTATGAAAATTTTAATTTTCTGGTCTTTATCCACCAACCTTGTAAATTTTATGATCCTAGGACTTTCAGGAGGGGTACCTCCCATACAAACCACCATTTAAATTAAATTAACGTTCTTATTAGAAAAACTGTTTTGTGCTATCGAAGTGAAATTTGAACACTAGAAGTGTTTGACCCATATTCATTAGCCACTAAAGGAGGGGTACCTCCCATATAAGTCCCCTACTCTAGTTCATGTTCTTATTAGAAAAACTTGTTCGTTTTTTATGCTATGACCTTAAAATTTTGACACAATAAGTTTCAGATTCATATTCATTAACCGTGTAAGATCCTAGATTTACTGGATCGTACAGTTCCTATACAAAAAAAGTTTTCTAGGTGCTGCGTGAAGAGTATTACATCTTCGGCATAGTCGAAAATACCCTTCTTTCTGGTTTAAATAGTGTTTCCAGGTCAATTGTAGTATTGTGCATTATCAGTGTCTCTCTCTTCACTGTCACAGACTTGTCAACGAACATACAATACGATTCAGTCTTTTGATTTTTTTCATTAGAGTAGTTTGTTGGGGGCGCTTTTCATCTTCTTGTTCTTTTTTTATTTTTCTCACTTCTAAAACAAAAAGTTCTTTAATGTACTTTTTGCTAGCTTTTGGTACCCATTTCATTTTGAAAAAGGAATGAGATAAAGATGCTGTTATGCCACCTTTAGTTTTTGTTCTTTTCATTTATAAAATCTCTCAAAACACCTGTTAAGACTTTCTTGAATAACGTCTATCAATACACTACAATATTTAAGGTTATCCACATGTGTAAACTTAGAATTCTTTGCATTCTCATTACTTCTGGCATGACACATCAGTAAGTATTTTTCTCGGCTTCTAAACTTCTGAAGTGTTTTTATGTGTATGTACGTACTTGAATGAGTGTACGTTTCAGTCGACTCGCCGTGTTGTTGTGCACTATAGGCGTAGGTTATTCATTGTATGACTTGCAATAATAATCATATTCAATATTCATCGCACAACCAAAATATAAATGAATTAGAAATAACACAAGTTATTCATAATCTAACTGAATATGAATGTGACTAGCATTAGAAACTCATTTTAGTGATTATGAATCAATCATAATCATTAAACTGAATATGAATAGAGTAGTAATCATAAACTATGCATACAATAGCAATGCAGTATTCATTATTCATTCAAATGTTTGCATGTGTCTTGTGTGCTGCAATTATTGAAAACGTTGGTATACACAAATTTACGTCGTAGTTGGCGAGCGTGGTGAAGTGTTCATACTACGCATTAACAAAGCGAATGAGAGAGTTAAGGAAAAGAACATATTCTTGTTGTTTTGCTTAGTTTTATGATTGCTAATGAATAATGAACATGCACGAAGAATGTTCAAGGGGGCGTTTGATGTTGAAAAGTAAATGGAAATCGTCATTATACTTGTTGCTTCAATCAAATTCGGTGTTAATTTTTTGATTACCAGTTTGGTTCCGTTACACAGTTTTGTCGCGTTCAATTTTCGAATGAGCCAAAAATCCAAAATTTAATGTCAATGGTGGCATTCCGGTCTCATTTTATGCGTGATCAATTGGAAATTTGCGTTCATCTCATCTACAGACGTTGATCGCAGGTTAACCTCGGAAATCTCGCAGAGTCCGGTCAAGTGCTTTGAGCGATTCGATTCATTCGTCCCAAATTGCATTTTTGCCATTTTTAAGGACTGTGGTTATACTAGAATTTTTGCTGATAAGTAGGTTTTGCGGTTTGGTACAAATTCAACTGAAGCTTGAGTTCTGAATGCGCTGTCCACCATCGGTATTTCCATTTTTATAACTCTTTATTTTAAGGAAAAAAAAAACATTGCATACTTGATTTTTCATAGTAAAAAACCCTACAAACTAAGTCTAAAAATATTTTAAGATAATTGGGATAATGGCATTATAAGATTTCCGAAATGAGCTTCCATGTAAGTATGTAAGACACCAATGAAACTAAGGGCAAGAGGGATATACCTACTCGTTATTTATCCGTTATCTGAATTAGGGATTGTCCTTCAGTTGGATAGAGAGATTTTAAGAAGATTGATTCAATTCTACTACTCTGCCATTTACTCCAAACGTGAATCGCTTCATGTCGATGGAATTGGTTTTGATTCGAAACAGGGCTGGGAAATTTCTGATAGTGCTGGACAATTTTCGGTCATTTCCGGATAGAAACTGTAATTTTTGGCAGAATTTCGCTCTTTCTTTCTTTCAAACCAAACCCATAAAAAGATGATCATGGCCCAAAACAATAAACAAAGAAAATAGGTAAATTTGAAATTATATAATTTTTGGTGATATTTTAATAAATACCTAGCAGGAATGAAAAGGGAGTTGCAAGAACTACTTATTTGCATACCTTTCAAATGGTTGCAAATCACGTATTTTTCATAAATTTTACATTTGAATTTAGGCAACGTACGAACAACGTTCCATTTGAATGTACAACCCAAAACAAGAAACAGTTGTTTCTGAATATGAATCGGCGGTGTTAACCCAACGTTGATTCCTGTTGAACCGCTTCAGATTCAGCTCGGTGTAAATGCACTATAAATGCGCTATATTGTGTTTTAAAATTGATATTTTTTTGTAGCATTTCAAGAAAAGAATTGTGAACCACTTTAAAATTAGAACTGCTTCACCACATCATACTGCATAGTCAGCTACTCTGCTCACTGCTGTGTACCTCAAATCTTCAAAAAGGATGGAATTACTTCCGTAGGTAAAGAATTTCATTCGTTATATATATAGATGTTCATTATTGAGACGTATAGTGATTTGCCTTACCTTTTTCAATAGTTATTGAGAAACAGATGCAAAGAAATACAGATCAGTATAGCTACACCTAATATTCTTCTATTTATGTTATCAAGAATATGTTTACTGTATGTGTTCGTACTCTTTTTCGTCTGATTTTTCACAGTTTTGCTTAAACTCTTTCACTCATACATTGATGGAGTGCACCAAAAACTTTAAATGAAAAAAAAAAAACGTGTAATTAAAAAAAAAGCAACATTAATAGTTATTCATTTATTTAAATATAAATAACAAAGAATACAACTAAAAAGTCAAATGGATGCATCTTCTATAAAAATAGCGTCCCCAAAAACACCGCTTACAGCATCCGACCAAAAACAACGTGAACAAAAAGAACAGCAACACCAGCAGCAATTTATTAGCAACAATAATGACAAAATCATAAAAAGAGATTTGCAAACATGCAAGGTAAAGTTTCTTCAAATTGTTCTTATTCAAAAATATGTACGTGGTGTGTTCAAAAAGTAAGTTGACTTTTTATATTTCTCGGTCCACGCATAATGGATTTTCCATTTTGTTTTTGTAATGTTGGTACACATGTCCCTAATATATGTTGGCTTTATCAGTCAGTTTGCATCTTTTGCCTGTTTTTGACACATAAAGGTGAAAAAATTGATCAAATAATTTTGGGTGAAAATCGAAATTAAGTGCAGTACTTGAAATGTTGATTGTCGCATTTGGCGTGACTGCTTTAAGTTAATCCATTGTTTACAAGTGGAACAAGCTCTTCACAAAAGGTACAAATGATGTCGATGACGGGGACCGTTCTGGATGCCTCAGAACATCATTAATCAACGGAAGCAGTGAAGAACATGGTTTTGTCGAATCACTGTTAGAGAAGTTGCTGAGGATGTCGGCATATGTCGGCTTGGCACATGCCATCAAAATCGGATGTTTTGGGCGTGAAACGCGGGGTTGTAAAGTTTGTTCCAAAATTGCTAACTTTTGTATGAGCCCCACAAAATACCAATTGTCAAAAAAAAAAAAAAAAAAATCGAAAATCGATAAAAACGATAAAAACGAGGCCGAGAAATATAAAAAACATAAACACACCACGTAAACACTACTTAACTGCTTGTTTGTTTTGATTTTTTTATTTACTAACAGCTTATAAAATACTGAAATATGGTACAAGTTTATTCAAAATTAAAGCTACAAGGTCTTAACTTAATTAAAAATTACAATAATAAAAGTATTCATTATTAATGGTATTAACTTAGAGTAAGTTTGAGTGAACTATTTCATATGTAAACAAATTATCGCTAATTCAAAATAACTACGGTGATCACACAGAAATTTTAGAATAAAATTTTCAATAATGAAATAAAAAAAATTAAGCGATGACGATGTCAAATTTATTTATATTGAATCCAAAGATGTTTCACTTCAAAGGCACATTCACATATTTTTTTATTAAGAGCTTTCAGGTAAAAAATAATAATAATAATAATAATAATAATAATAATAATAATAATAATAATAATAATAATAATAATACCACTATTGAAGTGAAACTTCTGCACAAAATGTTAAGAATCAAGTTTTAAGATAATTACTATAGTTGTGCTCTATAATATTATTCATCTCTTTCATTATTTTTTGATAAGGTACAAACATTATAAGAGGCTTATGATAACTAAAATTAGATACAAATATTCGTGTATCTACCTGTAAATATAGAATCTATTGTTATTTCATGTTTTGTTGTTGATTTTGCCGGATAATTCAACATGGTCAAAGGAAATTTTTCTTTTAGAAAATGTATATGTCGCTGATGATTCTTTGGTAAAATCTACATTGCAATTTCCTCAAAGAATTATAGGGATTTTTTCTAATACAAGATTGAGAATTTTAGCAACATAATAAGAATATAAAACTAGTGATTTATGAATGAACGAATTAATTTTGTCAATTGATTCGGTGATTTATACATAATATATTATAAAGCCACCACTATCTGCCCTGTATTGGCAATGTCATACTTCTCCTACTTCATTTCCTAGTACTGCACATGACAGGGGATGATTGACGTTTGCTCCACCGAAGGTGTTAACATATGAGCCTCAGCGACATGCACATTAAGAAATATGCTTGATCGGCGTCGTGGAGGGCATACACAAATGAAAAGCATAAATGAAATTCGCTCACTCCCTGAGCACAAATATGATTGAAGAGAAGACCTAAAATATAACTGTAGTAATTGGGTTTTTTTTTTTTTTTTTTTTAATCTTTTAAAAATCCTAGCGAACTCTACTTGCATGCACGATTGAACGGACAAGCAGTCTCATGTGGTGCCTCCATACAAAATCAGACTTCATGGCTCATATTTTCAACCCTGGCGGGACCACCATTGAAGGTGTTGCTTCGCCAGGAAGAGCAGGTTAGACCACGCTTTTATTCAAACTCTCTACGGAACTGCTGACATTTGATGTAAGGTTTCCTCACACCGCTGCCGTGATTAACTCTCTGCTGTGTACAAACTTAATGCTTGAATTTATGCAGATACTGCTGGAAACATCAATGATTTATGTTTAGATGGTAGTTGAGGATGTCATGCTGGTGTGAATTCCTGGCAATGTGTAGCAGACTCCAACCGTCTCATTGCATATGAAAGTCAATTTGTTTAACGTGACTACCTGTCGTAGAGACCTAATATCACGGTGCCGAGCATATATTGCCAACACCTCGTTGACGTCAATATCCACCAATCTGCAGTTAGCAATTACATTTATTGCGTCAGCTGAGACCGTTCGAAACGCTGAACATATCCTGATATAGTAAAGGCGATACACAGGTACGGCTCCCTGAACATAATATCTATGCTTGGTTGCACCTGACCACACTGGTACAGCATATCGCATGATCGACTGAGAAAGTCACGCAATAGTTGTCTAGGCCCTCCAACATTTGGCATAAGCCTTGCAAATGCTGCGCAGGTATTGGATGCTTTATCGCTTGAGAACTTAAGGTGATGTTTAAAGTTCAGGTGGCAATACATTAGAACCTCCAGATACTTGATGAAGGGGCAGAAGCTATGTGTTGCGTCCCTACTCGAATACAAAGGGTTTCAATTTCCTTCCTGCTGCTGATGAGAACCATCTCCATTTAATGGTCCGCTAAATCTAGGCCAGTCTGTCTTAGCCAGCTTTTGACACTTAACAGTGGAGATGCATTTTCCCTGGAGCTCCGGGAGTGGTTTTACAACTGCTAGTACCACTTTATCATCCGCATAAAACAGGTACACTGAAGACACTGTCATACTTCAAATTCCATAGCATCGTGCCGAAAACTGACACCTGAGGTACAGTAGCAGTAGTGTTGTACGACTTTGAGCCTATTTCTGTGTCATATTTGGTTGATGGAAAAGCAACAACCGAAAATGAGAGTTATGTTTCACAAATTTTTTCATATAACAAAGGAACTTTATTTCATCAAGTATTTTCCATTGTTATTAATAACCTTTTGTCGTCCTTTGGGTAAAACCATAATCCCGTCTTTGTAGAAATTGTGGGATTTCTGATCAAAAAACTGGTGCAATGCCGTATTGTAGTCGTTTAGGGAATTCATTGTTACGCCATCAAGATAATTCTGCATGCAGCGAAATAAATCAAAGTCAGAGGGTGCAAGAACTATACGGTGGATGCACCAAAGGTTCCCAACCATGCTCCGTCGATTTGTTCCGGGTCATCAAAGATGTGTGTGGCCTGGCATTGTCATCTTGTTTGCCGTCAATCCAGGCTTTGAAGTCGTTTGCGGAAGGTCACCGAGCTTTGACCATGATTGCTTGCGTTAGATTTTCCCGTATTTACTCCATTTTTCATGGCCCTTAATGATTCGATTCAGAAATGATTCCATTTTGTTACGTTTCAGCAGCGTTTCACTGATGGTTGTTCGGCCAATTAAATTTCTTTGCGTTAATTAATGTGGTACCCAAACATCGAGCTTCTTTGAGTAGCCGGCTCTGTTAAGACGATACCAAAATGTCATATAGTTGGTGTTTAGTGTCTCCGTTATCTCCTGACAGGTTCCGTGCCGGACTTGCTCAATCAGTTGCAAAATTTCATCGACTTTTTCAGTGACAGGCCGACCAGATCGAGGCATGTTTCACATCAAAATTTCCCGAACGAAATCGCGCAAACCATTTTCCAACTGATCGTTCTGATAAAGTACCTTCTCCATTATATGCACAAATTTTTTATGAATTTTCGCTGCAGAATAAACCTTTTCATAGAAATACAGTAAATTGGAACGGATTTTCTCTGTTTTGGCACTCATTTTCTTTACGCAATTTAATTGTCACTTCTCTTCATTGTTTTAGCGGCATGGTTTTACCAAGGTTATATAGCATTACCAGATCGGATTATTACTAAAATTTTATAAATCAATACTTACATCAAGTGTAGTGAAACAAAGCGGAGCCTAAGTTTTTAGTGCTTTGAAGCTTAACCCACACAAACTCAGCTTGCGAGTGCTGTAAATGAAGTTTTAAAGTGCTCTTTCAGTGATAAGGCAGCTGCCAAATTAATATATTCCAAAACATGGATGAATGTGATCATGATTCAGGCGGTAAGCAGGGATGTGTATGGCTAGCTATCAACCGTAAAAAGAATGGCTCCTGATCTTCCGAGCAAAATAATAAAAACAACAACTTGTGTTGAACAAAAAAATAGTGACAAGTCATGGCTTCGAAAAGAATCAAGTCAACTGTAATAAAGCGAATTGATGAGAGCCGCTCACCAATCCAGAAAACTACATGGCAAAAACCAATCAAAGCCATGTGAGTACTTGCCATAGATGCTGATACGTACAGAGCTCTAGAGGGAAAACTAGACGAACATTGAATTTCACTCTTTCTAATTACGAGAAGAATGAGCTTACAGAGTAGCGATAAAAGGTCTTCATTCCTCAACATGTTAGGATTTTATCAAGTTAGAAACGTAGAAAACGCTACTAGTCTCAGGAAAACGAATGGAATAGAAAATCAACTTGATATAGAAGGATAATAATAAGGATGTCCATGACATTAAACTCCTTTCAAGGCAAATAGTTGTAATAGCACCTCAATGCAAATTTGATGATTTTTTACAATGTCCGTCAATGAATAAGAATACGGACACACGAAAACATACTGACTTAAACTATTGAAGTGCGTTAAATGTAGTGATAAACATTCCTCATTACATTGCGTAAATCCTGTCAATGAAACTCCAACTTGTGCCCTCTGTCTTGGCGCACATGCCAAGTATAGAGGGTGTCCCTTTGATCAAAAATTCTCCAAGGAAGGCAAACCAACTTCTGATATTCATTAAACAAAGAGTATTGTTACCTTAAAATCATGTCCTATAATCAAAAATTAAAGCCGCAACAGCTCCCTGACACCAAACCTCTAAGAACACAATTGACCATAAAGTGCAGATCCCACTCATATTGTGATGCAGTCAGGAGTTATAGACCAGAAAAAACTCCTAATCCGCCCTTACAACTGCAATGCAACGGGACTGCTTCCAACCCAGACTCTCTACAATCGGGCCTAGAAAATATACTGGGAAGTGTGGTGGATAGATTCGAAAGCAAAAGCAAAACCTACAACTACTTCCAGTATCAAGCACGACTCACTTGATCCAGTTTGTCTCGACAATCTGCAAATGGTTACAATAAGTTTACAAAGGTGATATTGCAGTTTCAGCCGTGTACTTCTATTTGTTTCTTGAAACTCAAATATGTTCACAACTTTACTGAACCAGCTCTGGCTTAAATTTATAGTGGCAAGTGACTGGAATGCCATACACCCGTTCTGGGGTAACTTTCGAGCATGCTCTAGAGGTATTGAGCTCTTTAATAGCGTCCTAAATAATGATTGGGACATTTTGCCTACCGGATCACCTACTTGATTCCCGTATGACACCAGAAGATCACCTAGCGTATAAGGTTTAGAAGTATCCAGTGGCAATCGCAGCTATTCATCAAAAAGAGTTTTGAGCTAAACTTCGATCATTTACCAGTGATCATCCAGTTTAGCGCCGTAGTAGTTATTGGAACTCGCCTCTTTTCTAATAGCTCTGATCTGGTAAAATATCAACGATGTCTGAAACAGAAGTTGCATTTAAGCATTGAATTTGTTTCGTTTGAAGATATCGAAGACGCTATGGGCATTTTGGACAGGACCATAAAGGATGGCTCAATATAGCCTTCCCTTAGCCACTCACCTAACCTTCCTATTCTCAACATATCACAAAGGTTTCAACTGAAGTCGTAAGCCTCATAGCTTACGTCAACTGTGCAGGAAGTTGTTGAGTTGATAAATGTTGAATTGACCATAGAATCAGACACCAACCACAAGGAGACGTCAGTTTTTGTTGAAAAAGGTGAATTGATTCTGATTGATTCAACAATGGAATAATTGGCTCTGAATCTAAACAGGGCTGGCATATTTCTGATAGGGCTGGGAAATTTTCATTTATTTCCGGTGAGAAACTGTCGTTTTGGAGAGACCGCTTTTGTTATACTATTCACGTCATTTTTTCATCACATATGTTAGTTTCGATTTGGCAGCCATCCGCATGTCTCGTGATTTTTGCTAAGATGGAATAAGAGGATTATCGTTCAGTAATTCGCTTTTAGTGTTTGGATGGTCAGTCTTTGATCTGATATTGATGAGTGGACACAATAAATTCATATTCATATAACCATAACCGTGTAAATTTCAAGATCCTAAGATTATTGGATCTATAGCTCCAATACAAAAATCGTTTTTTAAAGGCTGCGTGATGATTATACATGATTATATATACATCTTTGGCATAGTCGAAGATACCCTTCCTTCTTGTTTTTCTGTCATATCAAAACGAATAACAGCTGATCATGGCCCGAAACAATAAACAAACAAAATGGGCAAATTTGAAATTGTATAATTTTTTTTCGATAATTTAGTAAATACCTAGCAGGAATGAGAAAAGGAGTTGCAAGAAGCGATTCAATCTGAATCGTCGTTGGGATTCGACGACTCAGATTCGGAAACAGCTGTTTTTTGTTTTTGTTATACATTCAAATGGAATATTTTGAGCCCACGTAAAATTAATGAAAAATACGTGATTTGCAACCAAGTAGTTCTTGCAACTCTTTTTTCATGCCTGCTAGGAATAAACAAAAATTATAAAATTTCAAATATGCCTATTTTCTTTGTTTATTGTTTTGGGCCATGATCTGCTGTTTTTTGGTTTGAAAGAAAAAAAGATCGGAAGTCTGTCGAAAATGACAGTTTCTAACCGGAAATGACCGAAAATTTTCCAGCACTATCAGAAATGTGCCAGCACAGTTTCGAATCAAAACCGATTCCATTGTTGAATCTACATGAAGCGATTCACATTTTACAAAAAAAAATGACATTTTTCTTTGTGGTTCTTGTCTGTTTCAATCGTCGATTCAACTTTGAATCGATTCAGCTCGGTGTAAAAGGCCTATTAATTAATTAAGAGAAATTCTTAATATACTTAATTACAGCCGAATCCTGATAGTCCGAAATTGCAAGGGAACAATATTTTTTTACGAATTATAGTGGTTTTCGATTTAACGATGTTAAAAAAGAAATAAAAATACGAATTAAATTTTTATATATTTTTTAATTTTATTATATATACGAGGGCGGTTCATTAAGTTAAGTACCCGTGTTTGAAGATAGAGGATGTTCCTGAATGAAGTTAGTGTTATTATCGTGTGCTGCCATCTATCAGACGACGCTAATACAAATTTCAGACTGATTAATAGGTTAGTTTCGTTTGGCGGCCATCCGAGTTAGACGTGTTTCGTGATTTCGCTTTTTGTTTTTGGATGGGAAAAAAGCAAAGATGGATGCTCGGCAGACGTGGTTACCGAGGATATCATTGAAAAAGTCGGCGACATGATTCTCGCTGATCGCCGAACGAAAGTGCGCGAGGTAGCAATGGCTGTAGGTGTGTCGACCGAAATGACAATCAATATTTTACATGATAAGTTGACGATGAAAAAATTGTCGGCCCGATGGGTGCCACGATTGCTTACGCTGGTCAACAAACGGATGCGGCTGTTAACTTCGAAGCAGTGTTTGGGGCAATTTAAGCGAGATCCGAAGGACTTTTTGCATTGAGTTGTCATTATGATGGATTCATTATTAGACACCAGAAACTAAGCAACAATCAAAACAATGTATTTCTCCCGGTGAATCTGCACCAAAAACGCGAAGACGGTCCCATCGGCCGATAAGGTTTTGGATGCGAAGGGCGTCATCCTCATGGATTTTTTAGAAAAAGGAAGAACGATCACTGGACAGTTACAGTGCTACCGCTTCGACAAAAAATTAGAGGAGACACCGCCGCATTTGGCGAAAAAAAGTGTTGTTTCATCACGATATCTGGTGTTGTCTCCGCCAAACTGCATGAATTGCGTTATGAATCGCTGCCGCACCCTCCGTATTCACCCGATCTGGCTCCCTGCGACTTTTTCTTGTTCCCTAACATGAAGAAATGGTTCGCGGGGAAAAAAAATCAGCTCAAACGAGGAGACCATCGCCGAGACACAAGCGTATTTTGGAGAGTTCGACAAATCCTATTTTTTGTAGGGGTTAAAAAGCAGGGGCAGGAACGTTGAGAGAAGTATATCTCTCTAAAAGATGACTATGTTGAAAAATAAAAAAAATATTTTTTTTGAAGAAAATAGTGTCTTCATTACTAACACGTGTACTTAATAAACCTAAACCGCCCTTGTACAATAGTGGAAAAAATTTGTAAAAGTGATCATGGAGGCAAACGGCTCAATAGAAGATTATAGGAAAAGTTCCAGGTATATTTAAGTTCATTACTAATTGGTTCATAAGGTCTCTTTTGACCAACGGCCCCAGATTTCCACGAGAGCGAGCACGTGTGTGTTTTGGTACCCGGGTTTTTATATAGTGCCCTAAACGTAAAAAAAACTTAAGCGGCAAAAAGTAAATTTTAAAGGGGAGAGTTTTATCAATTTTTTTTAAACATGCATGGCGGATTTTTTTGAAACATTTAAATGTGGGTTTATATTGGATCTCATATAAAAACAGATGCGATTTTAAGTTTGTTTTGTTCTTATTTCACCTTGTTACAGCGCATACCTTATTATCTCTGTCACATTTGGCGAAGTCTGAAATTCAAGTGTGGCGCATACGTTATTTGAAATCACATTCTTCTACAGTACTATATTTGTTTCATTTATTTAAAAACAGTCTTACATTAAAGTGCATACATATTTAAAGATGGCATTAACAACTTTGGAACAAAAAGGTACATATTTAATAATTAGGAATATGTGTAAATTTTAGTGAAAAATTTAATTTCTTCATCTGTTTCATTTAATATAATTGAATAAATCTTTTTTCCAACTTATCTGCGATATTGTTTTGTTTTTATCAAAAACGGTCCAGTGGTTTAGGTAAAAAAAGGTGCTAAAGATAACCGTGTTACAATAACAACACATAGCCATTGATCTTGTGAGTGCAGTATAATGGGAGAATAGAAAGGATTATATCGCACACTAACAATAAAAGGGACATAACTCAAAAAACAGCATTTCGAGAAAATCGTATTTAAAGTTTTCAATTTACTCACAAATTAGCAACATATAGAAGAAATATTCTCTTCTCACGCAGAGAGTATGTAAGCTACTAACAAGATATACACAATATAAAAAATGATATAACGAATAATTCTGCATCATTAACTCAAAAATTGTTTGTTTCTTCTTTTCCAGTAATTCTAGATTTTGCGATGAATATAAATAAATCACAAAGTCAAACATTTCAAAAAGTTGAAATTTTATTCAGACAGCCTGTGTTTAGTCACGGACAATTGTATGTTCCCGCCAGTAGAGTTAGATTTTATATTTCTCAGACATCAGTTCAGGGCCATTCATCACGTGATAGTAGAGTTTTTACAAAGAACATTGTTTACAGAGAAGTTATTAGCACTTAAAAAACAAATGTTTTTTCTACAATGCGGTCGCACACAAAATACTGATCGAGACACTTTTGACCTTATGTTTCACAAACAATAAACCCCACTTATGGAGAAATATTTGGATCCACATCTGACATTCATGTTTTCGCTAATGCAATCTAAGTAAAGACTCAATGAAAAAGAACAAGCAATTAAAAGATCAAATCAACAATAAGATTGGTGCAGGAGACCGCAAACAAAATGATAAAGCACTCTTGTCGGTTCAGTCAGTATGTATTTCTTTTAATCCTTTTGCTTTTATTGAAGTGAAAACTTCTTTAGGCGCGTTGATCGATTTTTATAGAGGGTAAAACTATGAATTTGCGTCACCGACATGCTATACCGTTATTCCGTTTTGTTCTCATTCGCTCGTCTTCTTCTTCTATTGTATTTGCTTGTTTGGAAGTTGTACAGACATACATACAGCATATGCAAGCAATGTTAGGCGACAAGCTGGTATATTTCAATTGCAAACACACAAACACATTTTGCTGTCCCACACAAACTCCTCTTACAAAACACATTTGCACTCCGCGACTGCATTTTACAAAAATAATTACGAAGAATTTGTGTGCAAAGACTGTGAATATTGTTTAGACGAAATTTTGACTCTCTCTTTGCCTCACCATATCATCTACACTTTTGCTACGTTCACTCAAGCTAAATATTTGCTCACTTTATATTATCGTCACTGAAGTTTTTAAAATATTGCATGTATATAATTTTTGCTCGGAGTTCGTATAGTATAATCAATTTGAAAATTCTAAGAAATAAACCAATGCTATTTCATAATTTTGTTTTCACTTCGGTCGGCAGTCCCATGACTGCTATCTTTTTTTTCTCTTAATTTTAAAGCTACTTTGAGTTTCCATTATTGTACTATTGGCTTTTTTGGCGCTTACGTTGTTTTTGCGGTCAAGAAAAAACTTATGTGACGCTTCCGATATAATTGGAAATGCGATATGATATCTTTATAAATATATATAATTAATTAATTTATACATCAAATGAAATCGTACACCTTGTCAGTTTGTTTTTATACTCTTAGTATTATAAGTTTGTCATGAAGTATGTAATGCACAGAAGGAGACATTGTAGTATACAAGGTGTGTGTCAAAAGTTTCCGAACTTTTCAAAAAGAAAAAAAACTACAAAATAGTTTGGAATGAAACTT
>JBANCV010000565.1:1406-32641 GCA_037040105.1 Amiota albilabris | reverse complement strand
AACAAACCCCCACCCATTTTTTTGTATGCTTACGACTGTTGTTTTTTTTTTTGTTTTTTGTTTTTGTTTTTTTTTTTTTTTTTTTTTTTTTTTTTTTTTGGAAGAAAATCAAGAAATGATAAAAAAGAAAGGAAAGCATGTGTTCAACCAATTTTTGTTCATAGTTGTTCCTTGAAAGGAAAACAAGCACACAGACACATTTATTTCGATAAAAAAAAAATGAAACAAAATCTATTTATTATAATTATTTTATTTTAACTAAAAAGAGTTAAATTTTATTGATATTTTTTTTTTTTTTTTTTTTTTTAAGATGTATTTATGTAATAATCACCCAATGTTTCGTTCTATATTTTATTTAATTTAGTACGCATTAAGTGTTCAATTCAATTCAGGGCTACTGAGAATAAACTTTAATAATTTTGAAGAATTTTTTTAATCAAAAAAAAAAAAAATGATACAAAATGGTTATTTTCGGCTATGCCGTTATTATTATAGACTTCACGCATCGCGTAGAAAGCGTTTTTGACTAAGCTTCTATGAATGAGCATACAAGCACATAAAAATATTACAATATTGGTTTGTCTTATGTTCAGGATAGTGTCGGTATACATACATACTGCATTTCAACTTTGAAACCAAAATATTTGTATGGAAGCTATACAATCCAGTAATGCTAGGATCTTGAAATTTACACGATGTGTGAACTTTTTAGTGTCCAAATTTCAAGTTTTTCCAATAAGATCATGAATTAGAATCTGGGTTTGTATGGGAACGACCCCTCCCAGTGGTCCGGTTCGGCTGATTCCGATAAATGTGCAGTGTCAGCCATAAAAATAAAACTCTGTGCAAAAATCACATCTCTAGCTCAAAAACTGAGGAACTTGTTTGCATACATACAGACATACAGACGGACGGACAGATGGACATGGCTAGATCAATTCGTCTCGTCGCACTGATCAAGAATATATATAATTTATGTGGTCTTCGATATCTGCTTCTGTGTGTTACAAGCTTTATGACAAACTAATAATACTATTCACTGCGTGAAGGTTATAAAAAGAAATTTCAACATTAAATTCAGTGAATTCCTTTCTTGCTGCAATGAATTTCTAGTTTCGACACTCTAATAAGTTTTTTCAGTAGAGCTGTAGTAAATATTTTTTGTGATAGAGTTTATCTAATAGTAAATTATTATTTACTGTTTTTATTTAGGATTCTATTTGTTTTTTCCATTCACTTTGGTGTTACAAATACAATATTGAACATTTTTTTTTTTTTTTTGTTGTTTATTTGTTTATTATATATTAACAGTTTAAACATTTTCAGGGTATTTAGAATAAATTTTAAAATTCTTATGTAGAAATCAAGAAAAAATGAAAAAGGAAAAGAAAGTTTATTTGAATTCATTTAAACAATAAACAAATTTTTCATTTCAAATTCTTTTCTAAAAAAAAGACACATTTTATTTTCTTTTAATTTACCTAAGTCGTGTTCACTTACAATTAAATAGGAAGTAATGAATTTGTTTTTAAAAACATATAAAAACAACACTGCCCATTTTGGAGACATACATTTTTTGGTTTATCTACAATACTTTTTTAAAAAAAAATGATTTTAAAAGAAAAAAAATAGCATCACAATTTTGAAAACATAAAAAATAAAAATAAAATTTTTATTTATTCTAGAAATTATTTTTATATATGCAAATGTAATTAACTTTTATTTTTTATGGAAATAGAGAATTTTTGTTCTGTTCTATTCTATTCTTTTTTTTTTCGTTTCTTTATTATTTGTAAAATTATTTAGTATTAAATCATATATAAAATTATACATACATACATATTATTATGTACTATATTATTTTTATTATATTATATTATTATTATTATAATATTATTTCATTGTGTTTCTGCTATAATTTATATGAATAAAGTTTTTTTTTATTTACAAACAAAACTGTTAATTTTTGCAATATTTATTTCAATTCATTTTCAGCGCAATAAAAATTTTAAAATAATTAAATAAAGAAAAATAAATGAAGAAAAAAACCATTTCGGCAAAAAAAAAAAAAATAACTGATTTTTTTTTTGTATTTTAATTAGACTAATTAAATTTAAAAAAAAAAGTGTAATTGAAGAACATAAAATTTGGCTAAAATTAATGATGAATCTTAGCAACTAAGGAACACACAAAAGCAATATTTAATTATATATATGTGTATAATTACATAAAAAAAAAATAATTAAATAAAATTAAAATCAAAAAAATAATATTGTAATTAAAATAAAATTTCGATAAATCTGTGTCCAATTTCTATAAAAATTAAAATTAAAATAACAGAAAACAAAAAATGAAAAAATTTAAATTCATAAAAATTAAGCATAAATTTAGGCACATTTTTTCCCTCCCCACCCCCTTTAAAAAAACAAATCAAGTATTTAATTATTCAACAAAAAAATTTAATTCAATTAAATTAAATTAACATTGGAAGTGTCTAATTGAGAGTAAAAATTGAAAAAAAAAATATATATTCAATTTTTTTTCTTTTTTTGTTTTTTGTGGAGGGACTTAAGACTCTTGTTTAATGGATGAATGAGCAAAATTCTATGTATTAAATAAAAGAAGAAGATGATGATGATGATGATGATGAAAAAATGTAATGAAATTTAAAAAAATAAAACTTTAAAAAAAAAGTTTATTTTTTTTAAACATAAAACGAAAATAAATATAAAAACAAAAACAAAAAAAAGGTAAAAATCAAATTGAAAATTGAAAAATTTAATACAAAATGTAGGAAAAGCAGGATATTTGATGAAAACATGAAAATTACAAAATTACAACAACGAAATTTTTGGCATTAGACAAATGCATTTTAAAAAAATAATATTTATAGATTTATTTATATATATATACATCATATATATACATTCTTATACATACATAATATATACATACATACAGATAAAAAATAAAATAATACAAAACAACAAAAACTAAAAACTTAACATTAACAAAACAAAAGCAAAAACAAAAACAAAAGCAAAGAAAGAAATTACAAAAGAGTAAAAAGATTTATATATTATACATACAATAAAAATACGTCATACATGTGGTTTTCGGTGTCTATTATCTTAAATACAAATATATATATAAAAACAAAAGACAAAACAAAAAATAACAAATGCAAAACAAAAACTAATAAAACAAAATTTGTTGTAAATTAACAAAAATTAAATGAAAAACAAAAGGAAAAGGAAAAGTAAACATAGAAGGAAAAACACAGAACTCTAAATTAAACTAAATATTAAAACTTCAAACACAAAAAAACAAAAAACAAACGGGTATCCCAATATGTATGCGAAATTCATTTGGTTGGCAAAAAGTCATTGCTTTTTAAAAATCCTTTTTTAATTTATAAACTTCTTCCATCTTCTTAATAGAAGCTCAATTTTTGTTGCAAATGTTTTGAACACCACTGTATGTACACTGCCCGTCAACCAGTTAGCACACCCCTTTTCGTAAAGATTTCGGCTCAATTCCAACCAAACTAAACTGATGCCAAGAGCATATCTCTTTCCAAATGGAAATGACCTCAGAAATTATCTCTTCTTTGGTTTTATTCAAGATTTTATGCAAGGTTTTATTCTTTTATTTTTTATAAGAGACCAAACGTTTTCGATAATATTCATGTCTGGACTTCGAGGTGTCCAGCCCAGAGTAGTAACAATATTCTTCAAAAATTTAGTTATCATCATGCTTTGCGGCATGGGGTATTATCATGTTGTAGAATAAATGATTCTCCAATCAGCATGTCTCCGTAAGGGAATGCATTATCCTTTAGGGTACTCAAGTATTGACCTTGGCGATGTGAACCAAGTCACCCAATCCATTGTCCCAAAAAAAGGATACTTTTTTGACCTCATAGCTGTGGCAGTCATACAAAAAATAACTTTCATCTGTCCATAGAACACTTCTCCAAAACTCTTTTGTCTTGTGCAAATACTCGTTTGCGAAATTCTATCTTCTAAGCCTGTTCACCTTTGATTTTTAAGGAATTATGGCTCTAAAATTTGTTAATTTGATGGTGTACCTCGACTAATTCAATTCATTTACAATGTTTCTTATTATGACACCAGCACTAAACTTTGCTAATATTTAAGCTGTAGAAATTCGTTGTCTGCTTGCATTCTTATCAGCAGAAAGAGAATGCAGAAGGCAAACGACAAAATATTTGCCAATCACATAGCTGTAAATATGATCTTTCTTTTGAGCATAATTTTCACACAATTATTTTACGTTACCTATGCCTAGTATGGGTCCGATAGTCACAAATAGATTTTGTCAAAATAATTATGCCGATCAGTGTATAATAGCTAAAATTTTAAATTAATATTGTTTACAGTCGACTCAATTTTGTGTTAAACCAAATAGTATAGTTGAACTCCATTCTTTGACCAATGGCTTCGCAAATCCTATTTAGAATTGATTCGTACAGTTTGCGAATAGCATAATTCGATAAATGAAACTTTAAGCTAACTTAATGATGCGAATGAGATCTGTTCGATTTCAATATTGTTGTCCAGACCCATAAACTTTTCTGGCCAACTATCCCCAAACATTTTCGATAATTTTTAGGTCCGGTGAGTATGGGTGGTAGTTTAATTGTTGTAACTTAAGGTACTCGGTAACGAATAAACAATCCCAGATGTATTCAAAAAACTGCACATTTTAGAATACCAAAGTATATTCCCGGACTTACAGTCATCTACAAAATTTAATGGTCACAACTGCCATAATACGAAATCACTGCATACGCTATGCTTCCCTTCTCCCTTCCTGATTTTTAGAAAGTCCATGTGCTAGCTAGGCTCTCATAAAACTTGAAAATAATAGTTGGAGCCATCGGGGTCCTTCAAATCAAAAGTTTTTGACATCTCACTAGATAACGTAATGCCCGGGATAGTTCTTGTAAAATAAGTGTGGCAAAAACTATGAAATTATGCTTTGGAATTAGTATGAAGTATCAGAATAAAGTGTCTTATAGTGATTTTTTTTTTTTTTTTTTTTGACTTATCACTTAAAAAAGCGGATATTACTGCCTCTGTTAAAAGTTTTCATCAAACGATTTTACTTTTTGTTTACAAAAGAAAGTTTCGATAAAAGTTTTTTTTGGGGACGAAAAATTTAAAGTAATTTTTTTTAGTTGAACTCGAAAAAATGCATAGTAATTCAACCGAAGTACCTTTCAAAAAATTAATAATTAAGTCTCTAATATCTCTGTACCGGAAAATATGAGGTTTTTAAAAAAATTATGTGGGGTAGCGGCGGGTATACAATATTTGCAATCAATTAGCACGAAACGACAATATGTGAAATTTTTATGACACACTAAAGATTCATAAAAGATAATATAAATTTATGTTTTATAATGAACAAGAGTCGTTAACGGGTCTTTTGCATCAGAGATCTAAAGAGTGATGACATGATACGTCGAAAATATTGATTGCAATTTGGTTGGTCTCATCCTCTCTGATTGTTGGTCTCGCTAAATGACCATTCGAATCCGACAATTCCTTGCAGTAGTTTGGAATGATTTTGAGTCGAAATCAGTATACAAATTTTTACATCTTATGACACTTATTATCTAAAATCTTCAGTTTTCATAGACAAATTAATTTTGTTTTATCACCTAGAAAAAACGGAATGAATCAATTTTGCCAAGCCAAAAAAGCCCTACAAGTTTACCACACAAATGATGAGTTGTTTAAATGTTGGGTCTTGCATGAATCTCGGGATACCCTGCAATGCAATCAATCGGCATGCATAACGACGTGTGTAGTATAAAGTTACTTATAAAGATTCAATATTATAAGTTTCCTTTATAGTATCGTATTAATGGAGCAAAGGAAACAAGAAAAGAAAAGAAAGTCGAATACTTTTTCATGAAATTATGACAATTTCGAGGTTTCACATTCAAACATGAACAACAACAATTACAAGTTAAATACAAGTATTTATTTTATTTTATGTATACAAATAATATACATATATTATTTTCTATTGATTTATGCATGTTTTAAGCATTGTTTCTTTTAAAAGCACCTACATACATACTTACCATATATGCAACCCAAATAAAAATTGTTAGATTTCCATTAAAAGTTAAGAGCAAAATATACTTTCAAACATATGTATATTATTGCAAAACAATCAAGCTTATACAAGATTTGGAGTGAAAGGTAAATAAGTTTCGATTAATTGTGGTTAATAACGACAAGACATTATTTCATGTAATAAATTTAAAGTTTTGAATTTCATTAGGAGAATATTGTTTTGCCAATATCCTTACAGAAAGTATCTAGAGAATATATTACCTACTAAAGCTTGGTATTCGCCCTTCCGAGTTCTAAACATGAAGAGATTATCCACCATACTACGCAATAAATTAGTTGAAGGAGTGGCCAGCCCCAAAGCCAGACCTCAATGCAAACAAAGATCAGGGGACATTGGGGAAGAGGAGGCTTCCAACATTGGATAGGAATATAAAAATTAATATAGAATAATATTGAGAATTTGAACTCATATACAAAAAGAGGACTTTTGGACCAAAATTAAAAAATTAAATAATACAAAATGATATCAGCAATTCGTCAGTGTGTAAGCAGATCATCATTTAACTTTCATCCCAAGCTTTAAAGAGTAAAATACACTCTCCAACATGCACTGAGTTTTATACACAACCTTTCCTGGAAGAACGCGCATGCAAAACTTATTGACCAATGGACCAATGGATTTATACAGACGGTTCCAAATGTCGCAGCAACGCTGGCTTTGCAATTGTGGACGACAACGATCTAATTATATCAGAAGGCTTACTTCCCGAATGATGCTCTGTATTCACAGCCGAAACGATTGAAGTTACTTTCGCCCACAAAATTAGGGAACGATATGCCACCGACAGTTTGTCAAACAGCAATACATATAAAACAAAGACAAACTTTGTTATTGTGGGTGCCCGCTCATTGTATATCAATCGACCCTAAGAACGGAAAAGACCTGAAAAGATATCTTAATGAAGTTAATCACACGATGACTTAGGCAAACTGGAGCAGATTCCAACAACTGTATAAAAACTACAATAGAACAATCCTACATGAAATGGCATCCATTTTCCAACAAAAGCCTCAAAACACCAATGGTTTATGATTGGACGGATACACTCAATTCTTGCATCAACACCTTCTCATCGGCAACTCTATTTCTACGAAGTCTCGGCATCCGTCGGCCACATTATTATTTTCATCTAAAGTGGCAGTTTGCTTGCTTCTTTATATAGAAGTTGAGGTGTTCCAATTATTATAACAAAATTACGGGCTAAAACTAAAGGGGAATTGTGCTACACCATTTTCAACAAAGAAATGAAATAAAGAAACGAATAATGATTCCCATGCCCATTGAGCCATAGCCTTAACAAACATTTACATGAGTTCTACATTCTTGCTTTGTAATTAAAGTAATTAAATTTTGAGTACAAGTTACTAAAGTGATTATTACCATTAATATCAATAGATTGATTGTATTCACAAATGAAATGAAATGGGTGCCAACGGGACCCTATTACTATTACCACTGTCCTTCCTTCTGTCTGCCAGAACTCTGAATCTCATGAACTGTAATAGATAGACAGTTAAAATTTTCATAGATTGTGTATTTTTATTGCCGCTATAACAACAGATAATAAAAATAAAATATAATAATATATATTTTGTTTTAGTATTCTTTTGTCAAACTCATCAGTACAGAATCCTGTTTGTGCGAATCCAACACGCATTTGGTCGGTTGGTTTTATTAAATATCCAGAGTGGTAATGGTTAAGAATGGTTGCATATACCTAGCATGTATGTATATAGGTATACATAACTAAATGACAAGAACAAATAATTTACTATTTGTTATTATTTTCTGTTTTTCTTTTTAATCAACTTGTAATCCATGACCGACCAGCTTTAAAAAACTAAATAGTTATGAATAAATTTACCATTTGATTATTATTTTAAAATTTTTTTTATTTATATAAATCAATAATAAATAAGAAAAACATTTTATTGTAATAATACAATAGAATGTATTATAAAATTATAAAATGAAAAGTCAAAGAACAGACAGAACACGTTAACAAAAACTATCTCATTAATTAAAACAATTAATAAATAAATAATATGAAATAATTATAAATAATTTTATTAAATAATAAATGAGAGAATAATGATTAAATATTATTAGATACACATAAAGATACATACATACATACATACATAAGTATGACATAAATAAATAAATATATATATAATATATTTTTCGGTGTTAGAAGTCTTTTTGAAATTTTTACAAAACCAAAAGAAAAAAAAACCAAAAACCAAAAAAAAAAAAATTTATTAAAGTAAAATAAAATATGAGAAAATAAATATTAAATCAAAAAACAAACTATTTAATTGTTGATGTTGTGAGTAAAAATATTTTTTTTCTTCTTCTCACTTTAACTGTCGTCGTGTCTCTTTAAATATTTAAAAAAAAAAAAAAAAACAAACAAACAAACAACCTATTAAACAAAAGATACATTATATATACATAAAATAATTATAATAATATATTAAAAATAATTAAAAACACACACACACACATACACGCAAAAACACAAACACAAACACAAAAATGTTTCAACAATTTTTTTTATATATACATAAATGAGTGTCTACAAATATACGAAAAAAGAAAAGAAAAATGGCGAACATTTTTAGAGCAAATTAAAAATTCAAAAATAAAAAACAAAATAATAAAGTTACGCAAAAATCAAAAAAGGAAAAATAACTAGCAATAATTCTAAAATGACCTCAATCAAATATTTTTTAAATTTTATATATATTTTAATCGTGAAACTATAAAAACAAAACAAAACAAAAAATTAATTGTATATAAAAAAAAAAAATTAAAAATAAATAAATAAAAATCAAATTTTAACAACAAAAAATGATAAACAACAAAAAAAAAAACAAAAAAAAAAAAATGTCTCTCGATCGAACGAAGTAAGAATGTGATATTTTTCTAAGGCAAAAACCAAAAATCTAAAAACAAAACAAAAATGAAAATAAAAATAAAAACATCCAAATTTTTACTCAAGAATAAAAGAAAAAATAAATGGAAACAACATAAATACAACTGAAAATACAAATGAAATAGAAAACACAAAATGAATGAAACAAAAGCAAAGGCAAAAGTAAAAGCAAAAGCAAAAGCAAAAGCAATGGCAAATTCAAATGCAAATGAAAGAACAAAACGAATGAATGAATAAACTAACAACTGAAAAAAATTTGAGCAAAACAAACGAGCGAATGAAAGAGCAAAAAATAAATGATAATGATGCAATTTATACAACAAAACACAAAATGTTAAATATACATAAACATAAAATATAAATATGTAATTATTTGCATACACATAGAAGAAAAAGCAATAGAGACTGATTTTTAACAACAAACATACAAACAAACGAGTAAAATAAACCAATAACAAAAATAATAATAACATTTAAAAAAAAGCACACACATAAACACACAATTCCTTATAAATAAAAAGAAAATTAAAACAAAATATTAACTTTGGTTCCACCAAAGCTTATTAACCCTTCACACTTCTTTAAATACAAGGCAACTGCGACAAATCTTATTGGATCTTATCTTATCACCATCGACAGAACCAGTTAATCCTACCCATTAATAGTCGGCAGAACTGCGAAAAAATCGTATGTGATCTGAGCTGAATTTTCATCAAGGAATCTCAAAAACATAAGAATTATTCATAGACACTTTACACACCATTATTTATCTAGTCGAGGTACATTTTAAATGTCTACTCTGAAATATGTACTTCATTTATATACTTATTTAAAGTGATGAAAAGTATTAATTGTATTTCGCTTCTTCAGTACAAATAGTAATTATATTAACTTTTTTAAGTATATATTCCAAATGCTTACCAGTAGTATTCATATTGCTTCGGATAAGTACATATGTGCATAATTATGTACATCCGTTCTTTTCGTTGCTCAGTGTATGGCGAGCGGCGTCTTTAAGTGGCTTTTATTTTAATATTCTATATAACTTCAGTTGTGTGAAACTTAATGGGACATTTTTGGTTTCATTGGAAAGGCAATAAAGCAATGATTAAAACTGCATCAAATCTTTTTTCTAAAAATACTAAAATGAGATTATTTACGACACATTTTTCAAAATTTTTTGTCTGTGCCCAAACTTTTTTGATACATTTGTACTTATCCGAAGCAGTATGAGTGCTACCGGTTACCATTTGGAATATATACTTTAAAATGATATATATCTTTCTTTTCATTTACTAATTTTTCTAGTACATACGAGTACTACCAACATTAATTTCATAAATATGTAGTACATACTTATAAAAGTAAGAAATATGATTATAAGGATTGCACACCTATATTATCTACATTAATAATCAATTCGAGTGATTGGATCAAGACAATTGCAACAATTTTCATCTAATCTGATAAAACTTACGTACATTTCACATTTCTAGGTACATTCAGTACAATCAATTGTAGTGCAAGGAATTATTGTATTACACATAGTACAATTACAAAATAATGTGCATTAATCACCTACATATGGAAGTTATCAGTTAAAGTTACTCAATTTCACCTATTAATTGACGGTTTCTAAATATATGATAAGATACATGTATACATCACGATATTCAGATTTAAAATGTGTTATTCTTACTGAGAAAGTTTGAATATTTTATCCTGACACTGTCATCCACAACTCAATGTTGTTTAGATCAGGTAGATATCTAATCAAAGTGAATTTCTGATAACCTTATTGTGCATACATATCTGCAAAGATGTTGCTGATAGTATTATTGAAAATTTTAGTTAATCCTATATCTCTAAAACGTCTGAAAAATATACATATAAACCACATGGCAGATATTTATATTTGATATAGACATGACTAAAGATAGTCAATTAAGAAGAATAATTGAATATAAAATAGAGATTGTATGCAGAATTTAAGGGTGATATCTCTAAAATTAAACTAGTACTGATTACAGAAAAAAAACTGAAAGTAATATAGCCATGCATTATCGACTAGATCGATCATAACTCGAATGAATAAACAGTTTTTGTTGACCCTCCCCCAGATGGTTTTGTTCTTTTCTTTTATAAGCAAATGCTAAGCCAAAATTAATAATTTATATAAAATGTTAAGTGTGAAGGGTATTTAATACATAAATAAATAAAAAGAATTTACAAACTTTTATTGTTACTATATTTATTTATGTATATATTATTTACTTATATATTTAAATTAATTTTTATATTTATTGTTAAAAAAAAAACATATAAAATGTGTATGAAATTTCATATAGAACATTATTTGATCAGTCATTTGTGAACTCACTTAATTAATGAATCCATTAAGAAGTTATTTAAAAAAATTTTCAATATAAATTCTGATGCATCTGATAATTTCATATTGTTTTAGAAGATTCAACTATATGTTATTTACATATGTATAAATAGAAACAAGTCATTAAATTGTTAAGAACAATCAGATGATTAAATTTTAAAATTTATTATATAAGTAATTTTGAGACTTCCAACTAAAGTAACTAATATGTAGGTAGTCGCAAAATTATTCAACACTGAAGAATACAAAAGTCTTGAGCCACCACAATTTATAAATTCAATAGATTAGCTTCTATCAAAGCAAGCAAGCAATCAATGGCAAATGTTCTCAATATATTCAGTTGAACTCCTCTGTATCGAATTCGTTGCAATTGAACAAGAACTATAGAGAAACCTTTCCTATAGGAGAGAACATATGTTCTTGAAGAGTCCGACTGATTCTTATAATTCTTTCATCAGAGAGCCACAATACAACAGAAGCTTAATTCCAAGGTTGAAATAAGTCATAATAATCAACTAACGGAAAACTAAAAAATTGGAAGAAATACAAGTATTTTGGATCACATCATCTCTTAATATTATAATAAGTACCTGTTTTGTGCATATTTTGTTTTATATGAAATTTCATAAGTCATAATTTGATAAATAAATTTTCATTTTATTTTTATTTTTGCTAATCATTTTCAAAATGAAATTGAAAGTAGTAAAAAGTATGCAAGTATGTAGTGAAGTGGAAGAGGAAAAGGACAGCGGTTATAGGAATGTGGATGTAATTTTTTAAGAAAATTGGTTATGTGCGAGACAAATGAAAGTTATGAAATGATTTAATAACAAAGAAGAAACGAAAAGGAACCAAATCAAATGCAAGAATCTTTGTAACGAAACGAAACGAAATGAAATGAAAAGAATCAGAGGATGAAGAGTAATATAGGTTAAGAAAGGTATATAAGTAGCATACTATGTACTTAGGATAAAGATTATGGATATGGTATGTTATGGTAAGGATGGACAGCAAAGGAAGTAGGTAAACGTGCGCAGATACAATATACTAAATACATAGTTGAATGCCAAATAGAAATGAGCATTGAGTTAAGATCTAAACAGATCCTCTGTATATAGATAGATACATACGAGATATATATGTATTTTTGTGATAAAAAACCGAAGCGCAATTTGTTTTTTTTTTTTTGTTTCTCTCCCTCAAAATGCATACAGAGGAAGGAGTTGAAATGAAATGAATGAGTTGAGCTGAGTTGAGTTGAGTTTAGATATTGAATGATGGATAATGGTAATGGAATGTTGATTGGATTATTGGATGATAATGTTTATGATTATGATGTAATTAGTAAATAAACTAGGTAAAATGTTGTAAGAACATGTACAGGCAGATTGATATGGTATTGTATGTAGATCATGGAAAAAGATGCAGGAATTTCTATGGTTTTGAATTATTATAGATTGGATTGGATTGGATTGGATTGGCTTACAATAAGAATTGATATTGAAGATAATGGGGCATAAGCATCTACGCACATAGATACATATGCACACATAGATGTGTAGATATGTAGATATGTGATTAGATGCCTTATGATGCTTATTGATAAAGGAATCGTTTGAGATTGAATTGAATTGAAGGTGCTACGAACAAAGACGTAATGAAAATGTGATAATCTTTTTTCCTCTTATCTTAATATTATCATTATATAATTATAATTATGTTATAATTTCCCTATTAATTATATTTCTAATTAATTATTAAATTTAATTTCATTATTATTAAGATTTTTGTGTTTTTAAAACAATAAAAACAAACAAAACTAAATAATTAAAGCAAAAAACAAGTAAAGAAACAGAAACAAAAAGAAAAAGGAAAACATTTAAAAAATTGTTTTCTTTTTATACAAAATTAAATAATTAAAAAAGAAAAATATTAATAAATGAAAAAAAGAAACATAATTTTTTTTTTTTCACAAAAAAAAAAAAATTGAGAGAAACATGAAAAAGAGAATAATTACATGAAAACAAAAGCATAAAAATATTTTAATTTCTCAATAAATCAAAATGAGAAAAATTCATTAAAAATTAAATTAAAATAAAATTTATGTAAAAATTTTACAGTTTAGGAAAAAAAATCTCTAAAATTTAAGCTTTCGGTGTTTTTAATGAAAATGAAACAAAATTAAGGTAAATTACCAAACAAAAAAAAAAAAAACAAAACAAAAAAAAAATCCCAAAATAATTAGACAAAAAAAATTAAAATTTATATTTCGAAAATTCAAAAAAAAAAAAAAACTTAAAAAACATGAAAATTAATCCAGGAATTAAGAGAAATCAATTTAAATTTTATGCAAAATCTCGGTGTTTTAAATTAAGCAAAATTAATTAATTAATTGAAAACAAGAAAAAATTATCTATCTCAAATGGAAAATTGAATTAAAAAATTGAAAAAAAAAACAAAAAAATTATCTTAAAGAAATTTTGATGGAAAATAAAAACCTCTTTCACTTTCGTGTCTTTTACTTAAAAGCAAACAAGAATAAATTTAATTAAAAATAATTAAAAAATTAGCACAAAACAAAAATTACAAAAAACATAAAAAAAAAATGGAAAGAAAAAGGAAAATGAAAAATTGATACAATTAAAAAATGAAACAGTAAGAGTAAAAGTCAGTCAAAATCTAAAAAAAAAAGTTGAAGAAAATAAATTTCAAATTTTTTAATAAAATTTAAAAACAAAAAATTTATTAAAAAACCAAAAGAAGAAAGAAGAAAACAATTTACTTATTAAAGAATATATTGATGTGAAATAAATAAATTTAATCAAAATTATAATTGTCTATTAAAATTAATAAAAATTAAATACAAAAACCAAAATGAAATTCTTAATTTGTATCAAAAATTTTCTTCAAAATTTTTGTTTGATTTCAATTCAAACATAAAAAATAATTAACAAAAACAACAATTTCAACAAAAAAAATTTTTAAACTAAAAATTGATTGATTAATTAATTTTTTTCATTTACCTTTTTAATTCTTTCACATAAAATCAAAAACAAAAATAAATATAAAAAAAAAAATGTATTTACAAAACTATGAAATATTATTCCTGCCAAACAAATAAACAAACATACAAACAAAACAAAGAAATAATTTATAAAAAAAAAAAATTGTTAAAAAATTATTAAACAACAAAAACAACAACAATAACAATAATAATAGCAACAACAACAACAAAGAGAAGAACAAAAACAAAAAAAAAAAAGGAAAAAAGAAGAAAGAAACTTCAATTAAAAAACAAAACAAAATACTTACAAATTGTGCAATAAATTCCGTTCCAGATGCAAAATGTTTCATTTTCAAATTTTTGCATTTCCCTTTTTCATTTATATTTAAATTTTAATTTTTATATATTTATTTATTGACTTGTACTTGTACTTAAATTTAAATATAATTTTCTTTTTTAATAATAATAATGTTATTATTATTATATACAATATACAATACAATATACATATAAGTATGTATATTTTATTTATTTTTTTTTTTTAATAATATTCTAAGTAGAAAACTTTACTTAAATCAAAACAAAAATAAGAAAAACAAAATTACTGTTGTGCAAAATAAAAAACAAAATAAACAAGAAACCTATAAAAAAAAACATTGTTTGATTCTGAATTAATACATGGGTATGTGCTACATACATTTCAGAAAGTGTCCTAGTTCTAATGAATAATTCTATAACTCAAGGTCTCATACTTAGTCGAACTCTTTTTGTATAAGTTAACATAAGTCTGACAAAACTTGGAGCATTTGTATCAGGCACAGGGTTCTACGGAGGCTCTTGTCGAATACTTTTCTCCATAAACTTATAACTCATGCATTGATTCTCATGAGCTCTTAAATCACCTAAATTTTTGTATCCCCATTCGTCATACTAGGAATTTCGTTACTTTAGCTTTGAGTAGATGCACAACTAATGTCCTCTCACCTGAGATCTCGGCTTCTGCGCTTAATATTCTCATTCTTCGCTGCATTCAGGATTCGTTTAACTCTGCTGGATATCTGAACTGGATTACCATTCCTTCTGCTACTACCACTTTTATACTCTTCACAGTAGTGAATAGTATTAGTATTATAAGTTTGTCATGAAGTTTGTAACACACAGAAGGAGACCTCGCAGACCACATAATGTATATATAATTGTGATCAGCTCGATGAGACAAGATGATTTAGCCATGTCTGTCTGTCCTTCTGTCCGTCTGTACGCGAACTAGTCCCTCAGTTTTTGATATACAGAACTGAAATTTTGTACATAGATTTCTTTTTTTCTCGGACAAATAATTTGTAGGAATGAGCAGAATCGGACCATTGGGAGGAGTACCCCCATACAAACACCAAGGTCAAATTAATGTTGTTATTAGAACAAATTTTTAGTTTTTTGTGCTATCATCTTGAAATTTGGACACAATAAGTTTTTGATCCATATTCATCAACCATGTCAAATTTCAAGATCCTACGATTACTGAATCATATCATACATAAAACTTTTTTTAGGGGATGCGTGAAGAGAATTACATCTTTGGCATAGTCGAAGATACCCTTCTTTCTAGTTTTATTTTTGATTGACAGTGAAAACAAATATTATAAGATTTTTTTTAGTTTTCAACTCTCAAATTCTATTATAATATTTTTAGAAATCTAGTTTTCTTATTTGAAAGAAACTAAAAAAAAAATCTGTCAAGTGTAGACTAGCAATTTGTGAACACACATTTTTTGAGCTGCAAAAAGAAATTCAAATTATTAAAGCCAGGAAGATGCCGCAACCGTCGCCTGTGATTATATTAAATATAATTACTTTCTACATAATTATTATTATAATAATTGGAGCCTTCGTTTTTTACAAAAGAGAATTTTGGGAAATTTTTGGCCGGGTATGATGATACCGTCAGTAGAGTGCGGAATTCGCGAGTGTAAGTTCAAAATGCTATATATTTTTTTTGTATCACATCGCGAAATTCTTATAAATTTAATGTATATTTCTCATTACAGGCATTCCATTTTGGTAGCGAACTTTAGCAGAAAAAACTGATGTAGCCGAGAACTGTTAGTATTAAGTACATACTTATGTAATTATGAATAGTATACTTTTGGAGCGTGTGAACACATAATTATTGACAATTAAATATTACGAACTAACATACAATATAATTATTTTATATGGGGGGAACAGGGTAAAACACGTCAAGTGCCGGGAGAGTATTGTATTGAATCGGTGCTGTAGTACTGCTCCGTGAATGTTCTTCCTTGCTGCAAAATGTCCATGAGGATTATTTTTTTGGAATCCAAAAAAAAAGTAATCTTTCCGGCAGATGGGTCCGGGTTTGCCTTCTGCGGAGCAGATTCACCCTTTAGTTCTGACTGTGTTGAGTGTCGTTTGCTTTCTGACGTATAAAAAATGATTACTCGATGAAAAAATTCCTGCGAATTTCGCTTAAAGAAATTCAAACACTGCTTCGACATTGGCAGCCGTATTTGCTTGTTGTCCACCGTAAGCAATCACATAACACATTAAGCTGACACCCTTTCCATACTTAACATGTCATATAAAATATTCATCGCCCTTCCGTGCGAAACGCCTGCGGAATCATATCGTGGATCTTTTCAACGATTTCCTTGGAAACCACGGCTGATGGCTGCCTGGGGGCTCTTCATCAAAAACAGGTGGAAAATTACAAATTAATAAAAAACAAAAACCAATTTCTTCCAAGCTTTCAATATAATGATCAACTGTACACCACACATAAACTTTCCGAGACTCTTTCAGATAGCGTAACCACTAGCACAATAAATGCTTCTGTGAGCGTACTCAGGAATCAGCACTTTTTCGATGCATCATCTGTGTCTTCTGATGATAGATTAAGATCTAATCTTCTTACCTATCTTAATCTATTAACTTAAGACGAAGAAATCGCCTGATGCCGACAGTTTTCCTAACATATGTATAAAGAATTTACCACTTAGTGTAATTCGCATTGCTGCTTCCATTTTTAATTATAGCCTCCAAATTGGTTGGTTCTTCTCCAGTACATAAAAAACACCAGAAAGAAGTGTATCTTCGACTATGCCGAAGATGTAATACTCTTCACGCAGCCCCTAGAAAACGTTTTTGTATGGGAGCAATATGATCCAGTAATCGTAGGATCTTGATATTTGACATTGTTGATGAATATGGATCAGAAACTTTTTGTATCCAAATTTCAAGATGATAGCGCAAAAGACTAAGATGTTTTTCTAAAAAGAACATTAATTTGAGTAGGGTGTTTGTATGGGAAGTACTCGCCCTCTTGGTCTGATTCGGCTGATTCCGACAAATGTGATGCGTATGGTCAAAAGAAAGCTTCGTACAATATTTCAGCTCTCTAGCGACTAGTTTGCATACATACAGGCAGTCGGACAGATGGACATGGCTAGATCAATTCGAATATATATACTTTATGTGGTCTACACTGCAGTACGTAGGTCATTCATGGTGACCGACGAATTTCATGAAGGTTGTCCAAAATCAGTTGTTGTGCCAGAAACCATCGATGCTTTACGTGAACTAATATGATTAGATTATTATATGTGTACAAACTTGGTTCTATGCATATGAACACGAATCTAAACAGGATCTTGACAACATCGGACGGTCTATTATGAATGGTATGGAACCATTTGATTGCCAGAAGTATTTAATCAATCGAGGAAAATGAACCGTCAAAGACAAATCATTCTTTACCACTGCAATAAGAGCTATCACATGTCGGCTCACGCAAAAGACTTACACGTTAAGTTGATGGGTCATTTGCCGAATAGTTGGCAACCAATGAATTCTTGTCCGTACCATGTTTTGGTTATACTACATGTGCAGTGAGAAAATTGTTACGAAAATTGATTCAAACGAATGCAAAAATGTGTTTATTTTGAACAATAAAACCGTGTGAACAATTGAATTACCTAGATGTAGAATCTCTTTTCATAACGCTATATGTATTTTTATTCCTAAAAAGAGCTGCAGTTGATTACTTTCTTTTAGGAATTACAATAAAAAGGATTCGTGTGTTTGCCTTCCTTGAAGAAACTTAATCTGATATACTTGTAGTGCATTAGGCTTCCATGCACAAATTCTGATGTATTACGTTTTGCTATTGTGATAACTTCGGTTTCTAATAATAGTTTAACCATTTTTCTCATAAACATTACTAAACTAATTAAAACTAAGCTACTTCCCATCACAGTGGAAGTTCGCGGGAATCATCAAAATTTATTCCTTCACACCAGTTCGGCTTTCGAAAGAAGTACGTAATTCCGGATGAGTGTCAACGAATTGTAAGTGATATAATTTCTTTCATACTGCTCTGCGGTATTTCTGGACATAAACAAACTTTTCACAAGCTCTGACAAACAGGTCTTCTCTTTAAACTCAAAAGCTGCCTACCAGCGCCATATTATCTGTGGTTAAAAATTTAAGTTCGTGATCGTATATTCTACAAAAAAAAGTCCGAGATGTCGGAAATGAAACTCGTTATAACTAGATGTCCTCAAGGTAGCGTCCTGAATCCAATAAAATATACACTGCCGTTTAACCAATTGATGATGACAATAATATCACAGTTGTTACTTAAGTATAAGTACTTGCCACCTCAGAATTCAAAGTTGAAGCTTCTATCATCATGCAAAATTATCTTAACCGATTGGAATCCCGGTTTCAAATCTGGAACATATACTGAATAATCTAAGCACATTACATTTAGCTTGAAACGTGGTCCACCAGTTAATCTTTTTCAAGAAGTTCTCCCCACACCACACGTTTGATAACTATGTTGGTTTAAAACTTTTCAGAAGACTTAATGTAGAAACAGATCATATTAAGTACAAATTTCTCTTCTAAAAGGCAATCATATATATATGGGTACATGGAATTCAACTTTGGTACACAGCAGCAGCAGCAGAATCCAATATTGAAAGCCTACAAAGATTTCAATCCATCTACCTGCAAAGATTTGGAGCTCCATATTATTTTAAAAATTCAGTTTTGCACCGAGATCTTTGCATACCAACCAATCAAATGAAAGAAGAAATCACTGGGTATAGTAAAAACTATTCATAATATGATTGGAAAATGGTAATAACGTATTAATCTGTTGATGAAGTTGCTGAAGCACCGACTTGACTTAACGTTTAGAGCAATCTTTTTGTTGCCCTGGCCATATTGGAGGAAACATGGTGATTTGGAATGCAAATATATTAGCAATTCAGGAAAATTTATCGGTGAACATCGGTTATTAATCGAAAGATTACAATAATCAGAGCGGAGATCGTCAGGTACACAATGCTGGGCAACAGTAGACACACGACTCGCCTCCAAAGGCAATACCCTTTGGATCCTCCGTTCCCTCATCTGATAAAATAATATTTATAAATTTCGACTAATGTCGTCTTTTAACAGATAGATTGAAAATAAAGAAGTATGTTGTTACACAATGTATAAAATTGGATCTATATATGTGTGTATGTTCCCCATAGACTCCGAATTTGCAGAACCGATTTTGATGGAATTTTCAGGGAAACTGTGGCATAGTCTGGAAATTATTCCTGTGACAAAACGGAATCAGTCGATCAAATTTTGCAAAATCAATTTTCTTTGTCAAACATCTCAGATAATATATAACAACATTAAAACAATCTACAGCTAGATATTATAGAAATAAAAAATTTTATTGTATATGTTATGTATGTATTTGAATTAATAAATTACTAAATAGTTAGTACAAGAAGTTAATGCAAATTACTTCTACTCATGTTACAAAATTACAGGTTAGTTACAATTTTCTTTTAGGTTTTACGATTTAGGCAATCACGAACAGAAAGACAAAATCGATAAGCGGCTTTAAAAATTTATTTATTTCACGGACCTTACACCCACCCATATTGATATATGTATACAGCATCCTATCCCTTATTTTCATAACAGATATGTTTTTTGCTCTGATTGTTTTTATGATTTCTCAATCTTAATTTGAGAAAAATTATATCTCGGACCCCCGGAGCATTGGAATAGTAAAAATAACTTCTGATCTATAGAATACTACATATAATAATTTATGATTTTAAAGTTTTTAAAAAAATTGATTGAAAGCCCAAACTGTACAAATAATTAAATGAATTTAAGTAAAAATTGAGATAATAAAACACACATGGATGTTTTTCATTGATACCACTGAGAATGAACCACGTCCAAAGACGAAATACTAAGAATACGACAGATGTTGATTATGTAAAGTAGAATGTGAATATCCCACATTTGCGTGAATGGATAGGATCAGCATTTGCTTAACTACAGATTAGATGTAAGTAAAGTCGCCACATAATAAGCTCACCATCACGTCCACGAATGAGATATACAAATGTATCTAGATGTAAAATATTATTATATATATAGTTATTCTAGAAAAATATAAATAAATATAAATACCTCTCAGGTGCCCCAAATATTTTCATTGAATTCTTTATAGCTTTGATTACGGCTTAGAATCGATCTGACATCAGACACAAAGCGTAAAGCATCAAGAAATGGCAACAATTTCAAAAGAGAGACATCACGACGATTTAGACGCCATCTGCGATAGCTATATATACGAATAGAGTTTTCCGGATTGAAACCACAAGAAATATCTGAATTATCAACAATGAATACATCTCCTAGATTACCGTTGACAATTCCCACAAATTTTGCACGCATGCCACATATTGGAATGCAATGTTTGCGATACAAACGATTGCATAATATGCCACCTGCTCAAAACAAAAGTAAAGTACATATATACAATTTTTACTGGTTATAATACTTACGTCCATTATCTAAACGATCAAGGACATTGTTTGCATATAACTCATCCGCAGCAGTATATACAACAACATTAAACCATTTGTTTACAGTTTCCAGGAAGTAATCAACATATGGACGTTTAAATATCAAATATATTGATCGGTATTCTTTCAAGACGATCTTGTAATCATATGCATGCGCTTGTAATATAGAACGGCACATGTCACGAGTCGACATGGAGGTGATAAGTGTTTCATCCATATCGAGAACAATAGTCTTTCGTGGACAATTCCTTAATAAACGTGTTGAAAGTACGCTCAAACATACCTCGTTATACTTTTCGACTGGATATTGGATTGTGGTAATTAAATTTTGCGAAATGGAATTCCAACGCAATTGTAATGGTGGAAACAAACGAATGCAGATTATAAAACATAGTATGATTTCAAAAATCAAGCATAGCCTACGTAAATATGAGAGAAAAAATTGAAAATAAACAAAATTATAACAAATGAATAGAAGCAAATATTTACCAATAAAAAATTTCCATTTCAGTCAACGATTTCATCGAAGCTTAAGTGAACTTCAGGAAATGCCCAAAAGGGATATTCTTACTATGGTTGTCAGGTATCCCACCACCTAAATATGATTAAAAAGGAAATAAGATTATAATTAGAGTCTAGATTAGTATGTCTTAATATATAAAAGTGAATCTATCTATGTATATATGTTCCTTATAGACTCCGAAACTGCTGGACCGATTCTGATTTTCAGGGAAACTAACATAATCCTGTGAGAGTGTTTCTGTGAAGTTTGGTGCATAGGCAGTCAGTCATGGGAACTGCCAACTGAAGTGAAAACTTAAAACTATCACATTTTAATTTGGTTGAAGCACATAATCGTCCCTACATATAATTGAAAACTCTAACTTGAGGTGATAGATATTCTCTATATAGGCGAAGAAAGCCCGATGATGATGGATACACAACTATTATCAGAATGCAAAATGTAGATGTTGGCTTAGATGTGAGTTTTTTTGGATCGACGGCATAGCAAAACGCTCCGAAACAGCTAGCATTGTATATATAACAAAATTTTTAAGAAATATCCTCTTTTATTTGCAATCTGCCAGTCAATGACAATATTAGGTGAATTTAAATGGAAAAGCAGAAAGAATTTTATCTTCACGCATGTCCTAGGAAACGATTTTGTTTACCCTTCAGTTATTCAGCATACGGAAATACATTATACATGCATTATTAATTTTACTTATGTTCAAGGTAAAGTCAATATACATAGCGCATTTCATTTAACATTTCATTGACGTCGCAATATTTGTATGGGAGCTATGCGATCCAGTCATACTAGGATCTTGAAATTTACATGGTTAATGAATATGGGTCAGACACTTATAGTATCTGAATTTCCGTTTGACACTTATAGTATCTGAATTTCAGTTTGATAGCATAAAAAAGAAAAAACTTTTTCTAAAAGGAACATGAATTTGCATTTGGTTTTGTACCTCTCCTAGAAGTACGATTCGGTTGATTCTGAAAAATGTGCAGCGTATGATAAAAATAAAACTTCGGTACTACTTTCTTACATACAGACGGACAGACGGACATAGCAAAATCAATTCTTCTTATCGAACTAATTAAGAATATATATCTGTATATTTTATGTCTCCATCTGTGTTTTACAAATTTATAATATTACTCACAGCGTGAAGAGTATAAAAATAAATACCAAAAACTGTAGCTTATTTTCTTCGGTACCAACCAACCTCAAAATCATCGATGATTTCTGGCACATACCCAATAGTCTAGACAAATTTCTCAGGTTACTGTGCTTCTCTCTTAAATTTGAAATCTCGGAATACCCAATAACCCCGATTATTTTTGAGCGATTTGTTCAATATCTACAATGTTCATAGTCTTTGTTATAAAACTTAAATTTAAAATACTAAACATAATGCATTTTATGAGCCAGATTCTGACATGTGTCAATAGCTGATAAATGTATTATACTTTCCCTTAGCGGGCAGGGAATGAATATCGTTCATCAAAATTAGCTCTCGTACGTCCGCAACTCAATCTTAGACCGGAGCGTAAATGTTTGCATTATGAGAGATACCATTAACTTTTACAGCAGCAGATACAGTAATCGATTGTCACGTCATCCAAATTCCTCACAATCCAATTAATACTAGGAAAAGACTGAAGAGGATCTATACCTGTGAGCTAAGTTAACATAGAATATAAAGATAAATTTTTAGTACATATTACTAATTACCACTCAATATTCAGAAAAATTACAAATTGAGATGGTTTCAATTGATTCGGATTAACGAAGTCTTTGTGCATTATTTTTTAAGTGAAACTTCTTTAGCGGCGCTGGGGAAAAATTTAGAGAAAAAAAAATATAAAATCGTCAAAATTGTTTTCGTTTTCGCTCGTAGTTGATCTTATTTTTTGACAAGAGGGAACTGGACAAAATATTTTGGATACAAATGTTCTATTGCTGTAGTTGCTTTGAGATGATCTCTTCGATTCTGACTGTTTTAAAGAAGTTACACTTCTATCACGTGTACGATGGCACACGCGCAGTTTTTTTTAAGTCATTAATAATTTTATTAAATAAAAATGAAAAAAGAATCAAAATTGCTGTCCAGTAGCAAGTGATGTAGCAATGAGCTTTTGTATATATTTACCAATACAGTTTGACTAGAAGCTCATTGCTATGAAAATTTGTGGCTATTGTGCTTTCCTTTACTCTTTTTTTTTTTTTTTGTCTCATTCAATTGCATTTATGCTTTTCCAACGACATGAATGAACATGAAATTTTGAATTTGTATTGAAAGAAAATGCAAGTCTCTAGTGACTGATGACACAACAATAATAGCCAAATTAGAAATAATAATTAATACAAAACTAAATAGTGAAAAATTAAACCACTGTTTAGGCACACAATGATTTGTGTGGCATTTTTTTTTTTACTGCTTTATCACATTTCTGTGTATGTAAAAATTTCACATATTTAAATAATTAATAAATTATATTGAAATTTGTTAAAGGACAAAACTTACTTGGCAATAAATCGAAATTAAGTTTTGATAGCAAAACGTTAAAATCGTAAGCAATTTTGCAGTACAATTTTCTCCTTTATAAATATTTTTTCAGCACTTCCTCTCAACGTTTTTGCCTTGAACTTCTTTCAGCTTTTTTCACTGCGATTTATTTATTTTCATTTCATCTAAATATTTTTAACAAATAGTTTTCTTTATGTTCCTTTAATTTGAAAATTTTTTATTCGCCGTTTTTGATTTTAGTACAAATTTGTAATTTAAATGTCAATACAGTAATTTTGTCAGTTTAATCAACTTGACTTGAAGCTATGAAGCCGCCGACGCCACAGGAACGAAACCAATGTGATTGGTAATCAATGTTGGTCAATGCTTAAATCTCAAGCAGCGGAAGTCAAATGTGGTCATGCTGCTGTTACATTCCATTTATCGAATCAAATATTTATCGACTAAGTTCCAGTGTTGGAAAACATTTGTGTTTTGACAACACTTGCAGCACTTGGCGCCTTGCCATACACGTGCAGTTTGCCGAAACAATAAACAACAAATTTTATTATTAAAGAATAAAATAATGTGTTAGTGAAATAAATTTAATTTTAACTCATTATTAAAAACTTCGAAAGAAAGAAAGAATCAACGTAATCATGTCTCGCATAATTGTCAAGCAATTGCCAAAGAACGTAAGTACTTTCTTCATCAATTCAGGTGGAAATCAACTAATTGCGAATTTCACAATTTAAGATAAGCGAGGATAAGGTGCGAAATCTATTTGGCAGCAAAGGTACCATTACCGATATACAATTGAAATATACGTCCGATGGTAAATTTCGACAGTTCTGCTTCATTGGCTACCAAACTGAGGAGCAGGCACAAAATGCCATTACACACTTTCATAACACATGCATTCAAACGAGTCGTATCAAAGTGGAGTCCTGTGCTGCCTTGGGCAGTGAAGACAAACCTCAATCGTGGAGTAAATATGCAAAAGATAGCAAAAGAAATCCGGATGTGATCAAAGCTGAAGAAGAAAAGTGGCAGGCAGAACGGGAGCTAAAAGCGCAAGGGAAAACGAAAAATAAAGCAAATAAACTTGATGATATCATTGGGGCGCATAAAGATGATCCAGATTTTGTTGAATTTATGCAAACGCACGATAAGAATCGAGCATTGTGGGCTAATGATGCGGCACAACAAGAGGATGTTACACAGACAATTCCAGCAGAGGAAAATAAAAAAAAGAAAAGTAAAAGCAAAGCCAATATATCTAAGAACAATGATGAAAGTAGAGTAAATGATGCTGATGATGGTAACGATGTAGATGATAATAAAGACAATCTAAGTGAGAATGACGAAAATGAAAAACTAGCAGCAAAACCAATAAGTGATCTTGAATATATGAAATCCCTTATTTCCTCAAACAACAAGACAAAAACTACATCGGAAGCGACAAAATCCAAAGATAATAAAAAATTGAATAAAAATAATGAGAAAACTAATGCAACCTCAGCTGCAAGTGATTTGGATCTCTTTACAATAAAAATCTATAATGTGCCTTACAATACAAAACGTCAAGAGATTTTAAAGTTTTTCAAACCCTTGAAACCTTATTCTGTGCGTTTACCTTTAAAGGTACACGGATTTTGTTATGTGGGTTTCAAGACTGAAAAGGAAATGACGAAGGCTATGTTGAAAAACAAAAGTTTCATTAAAGGTAAACAAGTTTTCTTTTCCAATTTCACGGAAAAAAATAAAATCACCAAATCAAAGCTAAATGGAAGCGATGCAACTGGGATCCCAATTGGTAATGCCAAGTGGCAGCACCAAGAGTCAAGCCTAAAGAATGAGGAAAATATCTCAGAATCAGGTTGCATATTCTTTCGGAATTTACCCTATACAACTACCGAAGATGAATTACAGCAGGTATTCGAAAAATTTGGACCCATCACTGAAATACATTTGCCAGTTGATGTGGTGACACGTCAAATCAAAGGTTTCGGCACTGTTACATTTGTTATGCCAGAGCATGCAATGCTCGCCTTCAACAAACTTGATGGCACCGATTTCCATGGTCGTTTGCTGCATTTAATACCAGGCAAAAGTAAAGATACCAACGAGGAAACAAATGAAAACGATGAGAATTTGACATTTCAACAAAAGAAAACCATAAAACTGAAGAAGCAAGCCCAACAATCCTCTACATGGAATACTTTGTTCCTTGGTGCCAATGCTGTAGCTGAAATACTGTCGAAACAATTTAATATGTCCAAGGAGCAAATACTCGATACTAGTGATGGTGGTTCCAGTGCCGCGGTACGCTTAGCTTTGGGTGAAACACAAATTGTTGTCGAGATGAAACAATTTCTGGAGGAGCATGGCGTACGTTTGAGTGCTTTTGATGCTGGACAAACAAAAACGAAACGTTCGAAGACAATAATTTTGGCCAAGAATTTACCAGCCGACACACAAATCGAAGAGTTGACTCCATTATTTGCCAAATTTGGTCCCATTGGACGCTTTGTGCTGCCACCTAGTGGTGTGACGGCACTCATAGAATTTTGTGATCCTTCGGAGGCGAGACAAGCATTCAAGAAATTAGCTTTTAGTAAATTTAAAACATTGCCACTCTTTTTGGAATGGGCGCCGGAACATGTGTTCACGACAACTCTACAAGGTGAACCAATTATACCAAAAGTTGAAGAGGAACCCAAGCCCAAGAAAGAAGCTGAAGAACAACAACAACAAAAACAACAGCAGAAACATGAAATTGATTCGAGCAATGAAAAGGAAATCAAAAATGAGGAAGAGAAACCAGAAGATGCTGATGATGAACCCGAATCCAATACAACACTTTTCTTACGTAATCTCAATTTCAAAACAGTGCTGGACACTGTACGAGAGCATTTCAAACATCTTGGTACCATACACACTGTAGAGATTGCCAAACGTAAAGATCCAGAAAATCCACGTGAAATGTATTCATTGGGTTATGGATTTATACAATTCAAGAAATCAGCAACCGCTGAAACTGCACTGAAGACAATGCAATTGACATTCATTGATGGCAATCAAGTGGAATTGAAGCGCAGTGATCGCATACTCAAGTAAGTCAAGTTTTCTTTAAATATGTATATTATCTCATAATAACAAATTGTTCTGTTCTTATAGGTCTGGTTATAATAATGATGCTGCTGGAGCCCAACGCAAACAAACTAAACTCACAAAACAAACTGGCACTAAATTCCTTGTACGCAACATACCATTCCAGGCGAGTCATAAAGAAGTTCGTGATATATTCAAGTAAGTAAAATAAGAATTTCATTTAATTCTGTCTGTGTGTGATTCTAAAATATAATGATTGGTCTTTGCAGGGCTTTTGGTGAATTACGTTCATTGCGTTTGCCACGTAAGATGACACCAGGTGAAGATTCACATCGTGGCTTTGGTTTTGTAGATTATATGACGAAAAGCGATGCTAAGAAAGCCTTTGAAGCTGTCAGTGCCAGTACACATTTGTATGGGCGTCGTTTAGTTTTGGAATGGGCTGCATCAGATGAAGAGAATATTGATGAATTACGTAAACGGACCGCAGCTCAGTTTTACGCTAGCAAAGATGCTACAGAAGCTAAACGTAGTAAACGTGCTATATTCGATATGGAAGGCAATATGCATTACATCAAAACAGCTGACAATAATAATGATGATGATAATGATGGTGATGACTATGAATGAATAGATAGATAATATAAAATTCAGTTAATAGGCGACTTCAACTAGTCACTAGTTATCAGTGATCGATAAATTTGAAAAATTGTCAAATAATTTTATTACTTAGATCAGAATCGAATTGTCATCGTGTTGTCATTAATTAAAGTTTTGTTTTACTTCATTTATTGAATGAAAACTTAAGTTTCTCATTATCTGATTTAATGAAGAGGGCTCCTCTTCCTTTATCCATTACTTTAATACATACATATGTTACATACATAAAGATTAATTATAGAATTCAAATTTAATGAAAATTCTTGTTTGCGAAACCATTTACAATTCTTAAGATTTAAACACTTGAAATTTAAGCATAAAGTTTTTAAATTATCTTTCAGAATTTGGAGTTTGGTATAGAAGTTTATCAATTATGAATATGTAGTACTACATAAATTTCTATTGTAAATAGTTAAAATTTTATATTTAAATATCAATAGAAGCAAATACACATACAAATACAAATAATAAGTACAATAGATTGTTTGATATAAATTATTAAATTTAAATATTAAACATGCAATGTTTGTCCCAAAAACCATATTAATGGGGAAGTGATACTGCAAAATAAATATTGTACTTACTATTAACCCAAAAAAATTTGTAAGTCACGACAAAAGACACTTAAGGAAAACCATGTAATATTGTTGATATTGTAAAATGTGCATAATTTTATAATTTATTTCATTACATTACATTTGTAATATAATACGAATTATATTTTAAAAGAAAAATGACTATTCTATTCTCCATGGAGGCCAACTATTATTATATGCTTAAGGAAAGGAATCAATAGTTTAGGATGTGAGATCTCTTTAACTCCTTGACATTGTTATTCCGGTTGAGAAGGTTTTTGTTAACTACATTCATTTTCATATCTACTCACTCAGTCTGTCTAAATATGTTTGTATTTCTTACAATTGTGTAAGACTGAGGTAAATTAATAATATTTTGCAACAATTTGTTATGATAACATCTTGCAAAATTTCTATACATATTTTGGTTTGGGATACTAATCGTGCAGCCATTATATCATCCGCATTTCTAGTGAGTGTTGGCTTTTCCTTTTCGCTTTAATGTGTGCTTTCCGCGTTAGCATATGGTCTAGATGTAATGCTTAGGGGTACATATTTGAAAGAGTTTTCTTGAGGTACATAACATACTCGTACATATATCATTTCCACTGTGCTGCACTTTGGGAGATTTGCACAGTGTACTTGGGCTAGTAAACTTATTAATTAGTTAATTTGTGTATTTTAAATAAATTTCGATTTGATAGGGCGTGATAAAACCATAAGTGTCTCTGAACAAGCCAAAATAAAAGACTAGAGAGAATATGTGTCCTCTCTGTGACTGAAATAGTCTTTTTTTTTTCTTTCTTTCTTTCTTTATTTACTATCAATCTCAGAGTAGGAAAATTATTAAATTGCTTAGCATTACATTGATATAGTACAGTAAATGTCTATATTTGTGATATTGTGGTTATGAAATATATACGACACCCTTTTATAAATTCATCAGCCATCATTTTGCCATCACAGGTTCAATTTGCAACATACATTTTTTGTAAACCAACTGCGAGATTCTTATAATTTCTTTTCGCAAAATGTCAACTTTTGCGACGAAAAGAAGTTTAAAAAAAGTTTTTCTAACAAGAACATGAATTTGCTTTGGTTGTTGTTATTGTTGTATTTTTCCTATCGGAGTACACACAAAAGTATTGAGATCTTCGTTCTCTTTTTTTTTTGGTGTATGACATTCAAAGTGATTTGCCAAGAGAGAGACAGTGTGTTTCGTTTGTTCATGTTTTGCTGTTTCCTGAATTTTGTGTTGTTGCAAAGACTATGTAAACCTATAGACGGACGATGCACTCTTAAAATTAACAGTGTTTGATGCAGAGAAATAGTCGTTTGTACAATAGGTTGAGCACATCGAACCAGCATTTTCACTCAAAATTGTCGTGATTCACTCAAATAAAAAATTCGAAATGCACTTTTGTAGTAACATTTGTAAAAAAATTAGCTTGAGTACAAAGGAATGTAATAGTAACATATTACTATAAACAATTGAAGAAATATTTAACCGAATAGAAATGAGATATGACAAACTATTCGATTGGTGGGAAGCACAAAAAAAAAAAAAAATGTATTTAAAGAAAAGAAATAAATGCATGAAAATAAAAAAGTTGAAAGAAAGTTTACAATGCTTGTTGCGTACTCTGTTGTGGAATAATAAATTTATACAAATTGAGAACATAAAACAAAGAAATTTTTGTAGATATTAGTAATGGCATTTTAATACGTAAAGAAAATAGTTTTTCTTTCCGATTACAGACTATAGGATGTTGCAAAAGAATGTTCTTCGTTTCTTTACATTTCAAAATGTTGCAGTTTGATAGTGTTTATTTTTGATTGGGAGACTGACTCCTCAAAACATTGGGAAAATGCCACTGTTAGGTTCAAATTATAACTCTCTGCAACATGAAATGGCTCTCTCTGTTAAGTCCAAATTATTACTCTTAGCAACATCAAACGGCTCTGTTAAGTTAACATTATTAGTCTCAACAACATGAAATGCCACTGTTATGTTCAAATTATTACTCTCAGCAACATGATCTTCCAAAATCACTCCCGCCTGATTATTTCACTCATGGTTTACATAGTACAAGAATATTGATAGACATGTCGAAGATATGTACAATGATATTTGTTTGCCTGAATGAGAATAATGAAAAGATAATAGATCTGCTTTATGCAGAAGAACATTCAATACACTTGGACTTGGTTTTCTAAGCAGCCTTTTAGAAATCACTCAAATTTTCTTTCCGATTACAGACTATAGGATGTTGCAAAAGAATGTTCTTCGTTTCTCTACATTTCAAAATGTTGCAGTTTGATAGTGTTTATTTTTGATTGGGAGACTGACTCCTCAAAACATTGGGAAAATGTCACTGTTAGGTTCAAATTATAACTCTCTGCAACATGAAATGGCTCTCTCTGTTAAGTCCAAATTATTACTCTTAGCA